>JARQOD010003094.1:43255-68940 GCA_033576555.1 Oophaga sylvatica | reverse complement strand
AGCAGATTGAAGAATGAGCCCGTCGACTTTCAAGCAGAATTGTGGAGCCATGTTCGTTTTGGAGAGCTCCCTGATCTGCCTAAACAGTGGAAACCCCCAAAATGACCCCATTTTGGAAACTAGACCCCTCAAGGAACTTATCTAGATGTGTGGTGAGCACTTTGAACCCCCAAGTGCTTCACACAAGTTTATAACGTACAGCCGTAAAATAAAAAATCTTTTTTTTTTACAAAAATGATTTTTCCCCCAATTTTTATTTTCACAAGGGTAACAGAAGAAATTGGACCAAAAGTTGTTGTCCAATTTGTCCTGAGTACGCTGATACCCATAGTGTGGAGAAAACTACTGTATGCGCACGTCAGGGTCGGAAGGGAAGTAGTGACGTTTGGATTGCAGACTTTGATGGAATGGTCTGGGGCCATGTCGACATTTGGAGAGCCCCTGATGCACCTAAACAGTGGAAACCCCCACAAGTGACCCCATTTTGGCAAATAGACCCCACAAGGAACTTATCTAGATGTGTGGTGAGCACTTTGAACCCCGAAGTGCTTCACAAAGTTTATAACGTACAGCCGTAAAATAAAAAATCTTTTTTTTTTTTACAAAAATGATTTTTTCGCCCCCAATATTTTATTTTCACAAGGGTAACAGAAGAAATTGGAACCCAAAAGTTGTTGTCCAATTTGTCCTGAGTACGCTGAACCATGTGGAAACTCGTATGGCCGCTGATACCGTTATGTTACGGTAGCTGAGGAGTGCAGGTAAAAAAGGAAATACACCAGAGCAGTTGGAATCTATGAGATTGCAGTACCCTGACTAACCACCGCAACTAGAGGCAGCCGTGGAGCGTTCCTACGTGGTCCTAGACGCCTCGTCACAGCCTGAGAAACTAACTACACCTAAAGATAGAAATAGGAAAGCTATCTGCCCCGGAGCAGAACCCCAAAGATAATAGAAAGCCCCAAACATGTAATGGCGGTTAGACAAGAGGAAATACTGACACAGAAAGAAAATAGTATGAGCAAACGCTGGGGCCCAAACTATCTAAATAGAAAAGGACAGGAAGGGTACTTACTGCAATCCCAGAAAACCCTGAAAAACACCAACTCTACTAATTTCAAAATCACCTGAGATCACACGACCTCTACCACCTAAATTAGTTCTCTGGTGTAACAAAAACAGCAGCCACTGAAAAAACTGCAAAAAGCAAAAGTACAAAACACAGTGGCTGGACTAAACTGAGAGGGCAAAAGCCCCCGGAGGGGACCCAGAAGGCCCCCACAGAAGTGCAGGACAAAATGCAAAAATATAGCAAAAACACAAAATAAGAAATTGTCTTATCTGATAGCAGGAGATGCAGACACGACACAGCAGGCTACAAGGGAAACTGGAAAGAAGGATTCAGACCAGAACAATTGATCACCGGCAACCCTGATGGAAAATGATTCCCTTAATAAGACCAATCAGTAACACCTGATTCCCAATCCTCACTAGTACCGCTTGTAACCACCAGAGGGAGCCTCTGCTCAGAACTCATCTCAAACCCATTCACAACAGTACCCCCCCCTTGAGGAGGGGTCACCGAACCCTCATTTGAGCAACCAGGTCGGTCAGGATGAGTTCTATGATACGCACGGATAAGTCTCCTAGCATGGATGTCCGAAGCAAACACCCAAGAATTATCTTCCTGACCATAACCTCTCCATTTAACCAAATACTGGAGTCTTCGTCTAGAAAAACGAGAATCCAATATTTTCTCAACCACATACTCCAGATTGCCCTCAACCAAAACAGGGTCAGGAGGCACAGCAGCAGGAACCACTGGCTCAACAAACCTCTTCAACAAGGACTTGTGGAACACGTTATGGATCTTAAATGTCCCTGGAAGAAGCAAACGAAAAGAAACAGGATTAATAATCTCCATGATCTTATAAGGTCCAATGAACCTAGGCTTAAATTTAGGAGATGCTACTCTCATAGGAATATTCTTTGAGGACAACCAGACCAAGTCCCCCACTTTAAACCGAGGACCATCAGTCCTATGCCGGTTAGCAAACCGCTGGGCCTTCTCCTGAGAGAGGGACAACCTCTCCACTACCTGGTCCCAAATCTGCTGCATACGCTCAACAACAGAGTCAACACCTGGACAGACAGAAGCCTCCGTCTGTCCTGAAGAAAATCGAGGGTGAAACCCAGAATTACAGAAAAACGGAGACATCAAAGTGGCAGAGCTAGCCCTATTATTAAGAGCAAACTCAGCCAAAGGCAAAAAAGAGACCCAGTCATCCTGATCAGCAGACACAAAGCATCTTAGATAAGTCTCCAATGTCTGGTTTGTTCTCTCAGTTTGACCATTGGTCTGAGGATGAAATGCCGAGGAGAAAGACAATTGAACACCCAGTTTAGAACAAAAAGTCCTCCAAAATCTGGAAACAAACTGGACTCCTCTGTCAGACACAATGTTCTCAGGAATGCCGTGTAAACGAACCACGTGCTGAAGGAACAACGGCACCAATTCAGAGGAGGAAGGCAACTTAGGTAATGGCACAAGATGTATCATTTTGGAAAACCTATCACAAATTACCCAGATGGTGGTCATTCTCTGAGAAACAGGAAGATCGGAAATGAAATCCATAGAGATATGGGTCCATGGTCTCTTGGGCACAGGCAATGGCATCAACAAACCACTAGAGCGAGAGCAAGGCTTGGAGCGAGAGCAAGTCCCGCAGGACTGCACAAATTCCCTGACATCGCGAGACAAGGTAGGCCACCAAAAGGACCGACTAACCAAGTCTCTGGTACCAAAAATTCCGGGATGCCCAGCCAATGCGGAACAATGAATCTCAGACATCACACTCTTTTTCCATTGGTCCGGGACAAACAATTTTCCAACAGGGCAGCGCTCGGGCCTATCCTCCTGACACCCCTCCAGAGCAAGTCTCAAATTGGGCGAGATGGCGGAAAGAACTACACCCTCCTTCAAAATAACAGAGGGATCAGATAGCTCAGGAGAGTCCGCAAGGAAACTCCTCGAGAGGGCATCCGCCTTAACATTCTTAGTGCCAGGAAGAAAGGAAACCACAAAATTAAAACGTGTGAAAAACAAGGCCCACCTGGCCTGTCTAGGATTGAGTCGCTTGGCAGATTCCAGATAGACCAGATTCTTATGGTCCGTAAGGACCACCACCTGATGTTTGGCTCCCTCCAGCCAATGTCTCCACTCTTCAAAAGCCCACTTCATGGCCAATAACTCCCGATTACCCACGTCATAATTACGTTCAGTAGGAGAAAATTTTCGAGAGAAAAAGGCACAAGGGTTACTTTTAGAGGTCTCTGGATCTTTTTGGGACAAAACGGCACCTGCCCCAATTTCAGAGGCATCAACCTCCACCTGAAATGGCAGAGAAACATCAGGCTGCCGTAGAACAGGAGCAGAAGTGAATCTCTGCTTAAGTTCCTGAAACGCAGAGACTGCCTCAGGAGGCCAATTCACCACATCAGAACCCTTTCTGGTCAAATCAGTTAATGGTTTAACAATAACAGAGAAATTACCAATAAATTTACGATAAAAATTGGCAAAACCCAAAAATCTCTGAAGAGCCTTTAATGAAGTAGGTTGGACCCAATCACAGATGGCCTGAACCTTGACCGGGTCCATTTCAATAACAGATGGGGACAAAATGAATCCCAGAAATGAGATCTTCTGTACGCCAAAAAGACACTTTGATCCCTTCACATACAGAGCATTCTCTCTCAAAATCTGGAATACAGTTCGAACATGTTTCACATGAGAGTCCCAGTCATTAGAAAAAATCAAGATATCATCCAAATAAACAATCAGAAACTTGTCCACAAAATCCCTGAAAATGTCATTCATGAAGGACTGGAAGACGGAAGGAGCATTAGTGAGCCCAAAGGGCATCACAAGGTACTCAAAATGCCCTTCAGGGGTGTTAAATGCCGTCTTCCATTCATCCCCGTGCTTAATGCGAATAAGGTTATACGCCCCCCTGAGGTCAAGCTTGGTAAACCAAGTAGCGTTTTTCACCCTGGAAAACAGGTCAGAAATCAAGGTAACGGGTATTGATATTTCACAGTAATATTGTTCAAGAGACGATAATCAATACACGGCCTTAATGAACCATCTTTTTTGGCCACAAAGAAAAAACCGGCACCTAAGGGTGAAGAGGATGGTCTGATATGACCCTTCTCCAATGATTCCTTGATATAAGACCGCATAGCGTCATGTTCAGGTACAGACAAGTTAAAAAGGCGACCCTTAGGGAATTTACTACCTGGCACTAATTCAATAGCGCAGTCATAGCTCCTATGGGGAGGTAAGGATGCAGATTTACTTTCGCTAAACACATCAGAAAAATCAAACAAAAAGTCAGGAACATCCTCAGCCTGGGGGGAGGCAGAAAAAACAGGAGTGTTGGTATTAACACATTGGCAGCCCCAACTGGTTACAGACACAGATTTCCAATCCAAAACAGGATTATGAGACTGTAACCAAGGGAAACCCAGCACGATAATGTCATGCAGATTATATAGAACCAAAAATTTGCAGCACTCCTGGTGATCAGGTTCAACCCTCATTATCACCTGAGTAGAAAACTGGGGTTTATTCTCAGCCAAAGGGGTAGAATCGATCCCCAGTAGGGGAATAGACTTCTGTAGGGGTATCAAGGGAAATCCACAACGTTTAGCAAAATCATAATCCATCAGGTTAATAGCTGCTCCAGAATCAACGAAAGCCTGAGCAGAAAATGAGGACAGAGAGCATATCAGAGTGACAGTTAATAAAAACTTAGTCTGAACACTACCCAAGACAACTGAGCGTGCAAAACGTCTTCCCCGCTTAGGGCAGACTGAAATAGCATGAGAGGCATCACCACAGTAGAAACATAACCCATTGCGCTTTCGAAACTCATGACGCTGTGCCCCAGACACCACTCCATCACACTGCATGGGCTCAGCAGCTGGCTCACAAGGCAACACCACTCCACGCATACTTCTCCGCTCACGCAAACGTCTGTCAATTTGAATCGCTAATGACATAGAATCATTGAGACCAGAGGGGACAGGGAATCCCACCATAACATCCTTTACATTATCCGACAGACCCTTCCGGAAAAGGGCGCCAAAGCGTCGTCATTCCATTTGGTCAGGACTGCCCACCTACGGAATCTCTGACAGTATAACTCAGCGTCATCAAGCCCCTGATTTAATGCCAACAAGGCTTTTTCAGCTTGATCAGTGACATTAGGCTCATCGTACAATAACCCCAAAGCCTGAAAAAATGCATCAACATCACTCAAAACAGGATCCCCAGGTATCAGGGAAAAAGCCCAATCCTGAGGATCGCCGCGCAGGAGAGAGATGATAATTTGAACCTGCTGCGCTGCGTTTCCTGAGGACTTAGATTTTAAGGCAAGAAACAATTTACAATTATTTTTGAAATTCTGAAACTTAGCTCGATCCCCTAAAAACAAATCTGGCATGGGGATCCTAGGTTCCACAACAGGCAACCTAGCAAGATATGCAGCAATACTCCGAACCTCAGTGGCAAGCTGATCCACACGGCCAGACAACTGTGCAAACTCCATTGGGAGAAAAGATCCTCCCCAGCACCCAGAGATACAGAGGGAAAAAAAAAAAAAAAATGCAACAAACAGAAAAATATCTCTGACAACTTTTCTTCCTTCAAAATATTTTTTCCCTTCTGTGAGTACCATACAATTTTATGGCCGTGATACTGTTATGTTACGGTAGCTGAGGAGTGCAGTAAAAAAGGAAATACACCAGAGCAGTTGGAATCTATGAGATTGCAGTACCCTGACTAACCACCGCAACTAGAGGCAGCCGTGGAGCGTTCCTACGTGGTCCTAGACGCCTCGTCACAGCCTGAGAAACTAACTACACCTAAAGATAGAAATGGGAAGCTATCTGCCCCGAGCAGAACCCAAAGATAAAGAAAGCCCCAAACATGTAATGGCGGTTAGACAAGAGGAAATACTGACACAGAAAGAAAATAGTATGAGCAAACGCTGGGGCCCAAACTATCTAAATAGAAAAGGACAGGAAGGGTACTTACTGCAATCCCAGAAAACCCTGAAAAACACCAACTCTACTAATTTCAAAATCACCTGAGATCACACGACCTCTACCACCTAAATTAGTTCTCTGGTGTAACAAAAACAGCAGCCACTGAAAAAACTGAAAAAGCAAAAGTACAAAACACAGTGGCTGGACTAAACTGAGAGGGCAAAAGCCCCCGGAGGGGACCCAGAAGGCCCCCACAGAAGTGCAGGACAAAATGCAAAAATATAGCAAAAACACAAAATAAGAAATTGTCTTATCTGATAGCAGGAGATGCAGACACGACACAGCAGGCTACAAGGGAAACTGGAAAGAAGGATTCAGACCAGAACAATTGATCACCGGCAACCCTGATGGGAAAATGATTTCCCTTAATAAGACCAATCAGTAACACCTGATTCCCAGTCCTCACAATCCTCACTAGTACCGCTTGTAACCACCAGAGGGAGCCTCTGCTCAGAACTCATCTCAAACCCATTCACAACAAGGTGACGTTTTGGATTGCAGACTTTGATGGAATGGTCTGGGGGCGTCATGTCGCATTTGGAGAGCCCCTGATGCGCCTAAACAGTGAAACCCCCCACAAGTGACCCCATTTTGGAAAATAGACCCCACAAGGAACTTGTCTAGATGTGTGGTGAGCACTTTGAACCCCGAAGTGCTTCACAGAAGTTTATAACGCACAGCCGTAAAAATAAAAAATCCTTTTTTTTTTTGCAAAAATGATTTTTTTGCCCCAATATTTTATTTTTACAAGGGTAACAGGAGAAATTGGACCCCAAAAGTTGTTGTCCAATTTGTCCTGAGTACGCTGATATCCAATATGTGGGAGAAAACTACTGTATGGGTACACGTTGGGGCTCGGAAGGGAAGTAGTGACGTTTTGGATTGCAGACTTTGATGGAATGGTCTGGGGGCGTCATGTCGCATTTGGAGAGCCCCTGATGCGCCTAAACAGTGGAAATCCCCAACAAGTGACCCCATTTTGGAAAATAGACCCCACAAGGAACTTATCTAGATGTGTGGTGAGCGCTATGAAGCCCCAAGTGCTTCACAGAAGTTTATAATGTACAGCCGTAAAAACAAAAAAATATTTTTTTTTGTACAAAAATGATATTTTCGCCCCCAGTTTTTTATTTTCCCAAGGGTAGCAGAAGAAATAGGACAAATTGCACAATAACTCTTGGGGTCCAGAGTACGCTGATACCCCATATGTGGGATAAACTACTGTTTGGACGCATGGCAGAGCTGAGAAGTGAAGGAGCACCGTTTGACTTTTTCAACGCAGAATTGGCTGGAATTGAGATCAGACGCCATGTCACATTTGGAGAGCCCCTGATGTGCCTAAACAGCTGAAACCCCCAATTCTAACTCCAACCCTAACCCCAACACACCCCTAACCCTAGTCCCAACCCTAACCACAAACCTAACCCTAACACACCCCTAATCCCAACCCTAACCCTAATCCTAACTTTAGCGCCAACCCTAACCCTAACTTTAGCCGCAACCTAACCCTAACCCTAATGGGAAAATGGAAATAAATACTTTTTTTTAATTTTATTATTTTTCCCTTACTAAGGGGGTGATAAAGGGGGGTTTGATTTACTATTTATAGCGGGTTTTTATGATTGGCAGCTGTCACGCTAAAAGACGCTTTTTATTGCAAAAATAGTTTTTGCATCATCACATTTTGAGAGCTATAATTTTTGCATATTTTGGCCCACAGAGTCATGTGAGGTCTTATTTTTTGCGGGACGAGTTGACGTTTTTATTGGTACCATTTTTGAGCACGTGACGTTTTTTGATCGCTTTTTATTTCGATTTTTGGGAGGTTAGAATGAACAAAAATCAGCAATTCATGAATTTCTTTTGGGGGAGGCGTTTATACCGTTCCGCGTGTGGTAAAATTGATAAAGCAGTTTTATTCTTCGGGTCAGTACGATTATGGCGATACCTCATTTATATCATTTTTTCATGTTTTGGCGCTTTTATAGAATAAAAACAATTTTATATAAAAAATAATTATTTTTGCATCGCTTTATTCTGCGAGCTATAACTTTTTTATTTTTTCGCTGATGATGCTTTATGACGGCTCGTTTTTTGCGGGACAAGATGACGTTTTCAGCGGTACCATGTTTATTTATATCGGTCTTTTTGATCGCGTGTTATTCCACTTTTTGTTCGGCGGTATGATGATAAAGCATTGATTTTTTGCTTCGTTTTTTTTTTTTTTTTTTAAGGGGTTCACTAAAGGGGTTAACTAGTGGGACAATTTTATAGGGGGGTCGTTACGGACGCGGCGATACCAAATATGTGTACTTTTATTGTTTTTTTTTTTTTTTATTTACAGGAAGAAGTGAATTTATTGGGAATATTTTTTTTTTTTTATTTATTTTGGATTTTTTTTTTACACGTGTTTATTTTTACTTTTTTAACTTTTTTACTTTGTCCCAGGGTGGGACATCACAGTATTTTATCAGATCGCTGGTGTGACAGTGTGCACAGCACTCTGTCACACCAGCGATCGCACAGGCATAGATGCAGGCTTCTCAGTGCCTGCTCTCGGCAGGCACTGAGGTAGCCGCCTCCCTCCAGGACCCCGGCGCCATCTTGGATCCGGGTCCTGGGAGGGAGGAAGCCCTCAGAACAGCGCGATCACATCGCGCTGCTCTGAGGGTCTCAGGGGGGCGCGCAGGGAGCCCCCACCCTGCGCGATCCTCCCCTGTGCCCCCAGTACACCGCGATCATGTTTGATCGCGGTGTGCAAGGGGTTAAAGTTCCGGGAGCGGTCCGTGACCGCTCTTGACACACAGTCATGGGTGTCAGCTGTGATAATCAGCTGACACCCGGCGGCGATTAGCTGCGCTCCCCTCAGGAGCGCAGCTGATCGCCTATGACGTACTATCCCGTCCCCGGTCATACGGGCCCAGGTACCATGGACGGGATAGTACGTCCGATGGCAGTAAGGGGTTAACCCTCCAGTGGATCTGCATAGCAGCGCTGGTCATCCTGACCAGATACCACAAGTGGCGTCACGAAAACCCCATATCCATATTCAAGTCACCTGTAAATATCCCACATTACGGTGAGCGCCCAGGGCACGGACCGAGCTGCGCTACCCATGACATCCCCCATAGAAGTCAACGGGCTCGGTGCCGAGTACCCCCATAACCCTGGTACAGTGAGCGACTCATCTACATATATTGTGTGAACTGGCTGGTTCTTTTTAAATTTTATAATTAAAGGTTAATTTTTATCCTGCACTTCTACCTTGCTGATTATACATATATACAAATTAGAACATTCAGTTATCAATAGCTAACCGGGACGTGCTTGAGGCATAGGACAATCTCTGTAACCCCTTACATATGTGCCAGGGAGTGATTACAGCTGCAGTCACTGGATACAGAGTGGTGACTGTAACTACTCCCTGGAAGCAAGTGGCTGCATGGAGAATATAAGTTTATTTCTTGCTATAACTATGCTTCCAGTAAAGGCAGGCAGGCATGAATTTAATGCTATTTATCTGCATATTAACCCCATATTGGCAGGTAGATAGTATTACTGACAAATTCCCTTGAAACAAACTGCCGGAGGATCTCCTACATGCAACTTGACTAACCCGTGTGGATATTTTATTTGGAACATGGGGTGCACTTTAATAATCTAGTAAATTGCATTATTATCTTGGGCTGCAGATGCTGTTCTGGGCTGAGATATTCTATATAGGTGATTTATTTTCTGTCTTGATCCTGTGGAATCTTTGAGATTATAAACATAAGGAAGCAAATTCTCAGTATAACTACACTTAAAGAGAATCCTCTGGGCAGAAATGTATTTGTCACCGCAGCATTTCAGATTAGCAATGAGTAACTTTTCTACAACAAATCAATATTTTTCATTATTGCTAGCAATTGATGTATTTATGTGAGGGGATATCCAAAGGAAATGGAGTGTGCTAAAGCATCCATCAGGCATAACATGTCTATAGAGGCTAGGTCATACATGAGTGTACTGTAAAGGCACCAGTGTCAATATGCGGAAAATTTGAGAATACTTTTATTGAACACTTTTCAATAGGATTTCATGAAGATAGAACTATAAGGTTTTATTATTCTGTGAGTTCACTTTAAAAAAACAAAAACATCTAAACGGAAACATAAAACCAGAAAAGGTTGAGTTTGGATCCATTTGTCTAAAATCTATCAAGGTAAGTGGACATTAAATAGCGCAAAGGACTGGGAAACAACTAAGCAAATTATATATTATAATCCAATTTTTCTCTATTAGAAGACAAAGGAAGAACATATTAGAGACCCTAGTAAAAACTTTGGAGGGCTATTTTAGTAGGTACGGTACATTTATCCTATCTCCATTATCTATCTTTGACAATGAAGCAGCACAAGTCAAACTGATGCAAAGGCCACAACCCAGTCTATTAAAGAGGTTATCCACTACCTGGACAACCCCATTTTTAAATAGTCACCGTTATCAAATGAAAATATCTTATACTCACCTCCAGTGCTGACATCATTCTAGCAATGTCGGCTCTGGGTGTCACAGGGCTCATATGACATTATAATGCCATGTGAGCCCTGCAGCCCTGAGGTTTGTCCAAAGACATGAATCGCGGACAAATGGAAGAGGTCAGAGTGCAGCAGCCATTAGAGGACCCTGGGGACCCGGCTTCAACATTGTTGGAATGATGCCAGCACCAGAGGGAATATAAGGTGCTTTTATTTATACGGAGACTAATTTATTTAAAAAGGGGTTGGACCACCCCTTTAATGACAAAAACAAAAGAAGCAACGTTTCAAAAATTATTTTACTTTTTTATTTACTTAATATACAGCAATATTGCAGTCCATATATCCATATATGCTGGCTTAAAAAAGGTCCAAGAGATATGGATGGAAACTTTGCTGAAAGTCTGTTTTATGTACAATCATTTATGTAATGCAGTGTCTCTTAAATTTTTATCTATCCATTTCTCATTACCCATTATGTTGCTAGTAGTTTATGTAAATGTTTTGTTGGGCAGTGACTGGTATTACAGTTAGGGGTTGCTGTTTGTTCTCCCCAAGATGTGCACGGAGGCGTATGAAGGCCACAGGAATGCATGGCAGTCACGGGCATAGCTATGACTGCAATGCAGACTAAAAACAAAATAAGTGCTAGCCTTGGACATGCTAGTGTCCAAGGCAGATGTAGGGAAAACCGGTTCTGGAATATTTGTGTTCTGAAACAGACTGCAGGATGGTAGTCGTGCAGTCTGTTTCATTCCAGGCCCGGGTTTTCTATGTGGCTGAAGGCCACAGGTTCATTTGTTAAAAGCCCTGCAGGAAAGGGTTTGGGTGTGTCAGGGCCAGTTTCAGTTTGGTGTAGGTGAGAGTGCAGAGCAGAGGTTCTGCAGAGCTTTGTGTGTAGCGACACAGGACAAAGCGGAGCCAAGAGGCCTGGCACCCACAGCATACACAGCGGTGCTGTCGTCCACGGTAACTGGTCAGAGAACGACTGACGTGTGTAATGACTGCAAACAGGAGGATATGGTTCCCGACTGCGATCTGGAGGATCGGTGCTGTCGTCAGTGGTAAATGGTCAGAGGAGGACTGAGGTGTAACGAGTGCAAACAGGAGGATGTGTTTCCCGGCTGTGATCCGGAGGATCGGTGCTGTCGTCCACGGTAACTGGTAAGAGGGGGACTGGCGTGTGTAATGACTGCAAACAGAAGGATATGATGGATTGTGTACCGTTGTGAGTGTGAGTAAAGAGACTTTACCACGGCGCTGCAGTCGCCTACGGCTACTGGACAAAGGGAGGTCCAGCGTGTTTAGTGACTGTCAACGGAAAGATGCCATGTAGTATGTAGTGCGATGAAATGGACACTGATACTATGCAATAATATATGCACTTGTGTGAAGTACACTTTAATGCTATGAAGAAACACATTAAAGGAGTTTTGTGTTTGAACTTTGTGGGTCACTGCCTCATCACTGCACAAGTGTGCTACCGCGGCTCTACAGTTTATATATCTAATAAACAGAGATGAGCAGATCTTTTGAAATTTGATTTCACCAAATTGGACAACTGTTCTGCCAAAATTGGATTTGCAGCAAATAAATTTGTGCAAGTATCAATACTGTGAAATAACAACAAGATAAACACCGCGCTTAACCAAAAAGTACCTGATATTAGTAATAAATTAAAATATAACAATATTACAAGATGATACACTCACTGTAAGTTGCCGAATTCCTGTAAAAAAGTTGTTTAGAGTCGTTTAGAAGTGCATCTTCTTCACGTGTATTCTGAAAAATTGTATATATATATATAGAAATATGACAGCCCGTTAGTGATTAGTTTTTGCAAAAACAAGAATGTATCTATTATGGTACTGTATACTGATTACACTGGCAGTACTTACTGACAGAATAGAATTAGAGGTGTATCGACTTTTTGATTGTAGAATCGCAAGGTTCAGTGTTGAAATAGTACCATAATAGATACATTCTTGTTTTTGCAAAAACTAATCACTAACGGGCTGTCATATTTCTATATATATATATACAATTTTTCAGAATACACGTGAAGAAGATGCACTTCTAAACGACTCTAAACAACTTTTTTACAGGAATTGTTATATTTTAATTTATTACTAATATCAGGTACTTTTTGGTTAAGCGCGGTGTTTATCTTGTTGTTATTTCACATTTTATCATTTTGGTGGGTTTACACAGAGCCCACCTTTAAACTACCAGCTGCTCTCCAAGTACAATTCCTGTCACACATTACTATACACACCGTTTTTTCTTTCTCTAATTTCAAGTGTAGCGCCAGTGTCAGTCTATTTATTGGTCTGTAAGTATCAATACTGGAAAAATTGTAATTGCTTGGAAAATACCTGTGGGAGAGAGGAGAGAGAGAGAAAATCCAGCTGACCATTACACTCTACAGAACAGAAGGACTTACTCAGTAACTCTGGAGATGAAAAGTGACTCTACCATATAAACTGTGATAAACTGTGCTCTGCTGGGAACTGATGATCTGTGATGGCCCAAGTAATGACACCACTGTACAATGTATGGGGCGTGGCTTGAACTCTGCTATGTGAGCAGCAAGAGTTCTGAGCTCCTACCTGGACCCTTACAAAAGCGACCCTAAGCCTACAAAAGGAATGTTTTTCTTCCAATATTTACCTTGGATTACCTTCCATACGCTGGACTGATCATTTTGACACCAGGATTGACTATTTTTGTTAGAAAAAAAACTTTTTTTCATTCATTCTTAATTTGGGACTGAAACCAGCATTGGTGGAGGCGGAGGGATCTCCAGCTCTCCACACACATATTTGTGCACTGGAAAGGACCTCTTTGGGGGAGTTTTTTATTACTTAGAAGGGCCCCCTGATGGTTGTGGAACCTGTATGGAGACTTTAAGGTGAGGCACAGTAAAGTTGCAGCCTGACAAACAGAGCGGTCTGAAAAGTATCAGAGCGGTGCCCCATCAGCTGTTTGAGAAGAAGATCCGGCCGATCTCCATGCTGGCCGGCTGCTGACAAAGAAGGAGGCGGAGGGATCTCCCTTACTTTTTATTTCCTGACTGTGCCCTGGATTTAAATCAAAAAAAGGAGAGATAATTGCTCCAGGAGTACCATACAACAAGCCTCGTTACCTGGAGGTAAGGCACATTAAAGATCAAGACTGTACAAGCTGGCAGTCAGAAGCACTTCAGAGCAGTGCAGTGAAAGTAGTTCCGGCCGTTCTGAGTGCCTGACTAGTTGCCTGCTGAATCAGCTGTTCCTTCCTGAGGATACAGAGCAGGACTCAGTGGGTGCTAGATGGCTCCTGCAATACCGACACTACGGTCAGTACACGCAGGTGGGCTGCCGAGTGTTAGTGTGCAGTGAGCTGTCGCACACAGAATTTGGCTGAGGACCTGGAGATTACTGGCTGAGCTGCAATATCCCCTGATCTTCACTTTTAAGCTACATTGCCTGGAGGTAATGTGTAGCCCAGCTGCGCTTGGTGCCACATGTTACCCTGGAGGATGCATGAAAGGTAATTCACAATCACCTGATATTCATTCACACTTCACATTTTCCTGGTACCACCAGGGGGAGCCCTTTAGATTACGCAGGTATATAAGGGTGTGGAGAGATAGAGCAGTCAGATGATGAAGGCAGTCTAGCTGAACGTTAGCTAGTTGATGGTTGTACCTCAGAGAGACGAGCCGAGAGGAAAGTTACCTCAGAACGTGCGGACTGATAGCTCCCTAGGGAAGTGGAAAGTGACTCTCGAAGTGAGCATAGATCAGTCTGATGGAAGGTCCTGATAGCTACTTCGGACAGAGCCTAAGAAGGAAGTGAAGGAAAGGGAACTGCAGTATTTGTAAGACCGAGTCAACTGAGGTATTGTTAGAGAGCGAGCGTGCCGACGCTTGGAGAGCGGTGAAGAGAAGGAAGCTGACATCTACTGCTGCTTGTGTTTATGTTAAAGGTGTGAGTAGGACGACAGGCAAGTGGAAAAGGGAAAGAGAGAGTGACTGAGGATGAATAGCAATGATGGCTTACCTCCACTCTGCACTACCGGACACCGGGTCCGAGCTTGCTAAAACCTTCACGGCTAGTGGGAAAAACCGGAGACCCTGCTGGACTTCAGGTCACAGAGGGGCCCAACAGTGCTGATACGTAACCGGGGTCAGGAAGAACAGGAGTCTGGTCAGCGCAACCATTGGAGACTTAGTTCTGTCCAAAAGAAGGCTCCACCACAAGATCAGCCGGGCGTAGCAAAGAGAACGGAGTTAAACTTTGTTTCATGCAAGTTAGAAACTCACACACATATAGACGTAAGGAGGCCCTACACCTACTCAGTGATTACTGGACGTGCATCCTCCACCCTGACGGCCTCCCGGGACGTGCCTGCAACTTCATCACCAGTAAAGGTACAGAAAGAGACTGTCTTGTGTGTGTCTGCATTATTGCTCCTTCACCCCTGCACCGCCATATACTCCGAGGGATCAGTCTCGCCTGTGGGAGACTTAACACCTTGCTGCCCCAAACCCTCAGAGGATCTACATTGCAGCGCTGGTCACCCTGACCAGGAACCACAGGTGGCGTCACGAGCATTTCTACAATGCCCTGTAAATATCCCCCCTTTAGTGAGCGCCCAGGGCAACGGACCGAGCTGCGCTACCCGTGACATCCTCCAGTGAAGTGAACGGGCTCGGTGCCGAGTACCCCAAAGCCCTGCTACGTGCGACTCATCTAACTTGGCATCACGAACAGGATCCGAAGCTCGCAATATGTGAGTCCTGTGTGCCTGGAATTGGACTGCTTTTGTGAAAAAGACTGTGTTGCGTTTTTGTGATATTTTGGCGCCATTTTCCACCATTTTGCCGCCATATTCGCGCCCTGAGGCGCTGGTGAAGAAGAGGGGCGTGGATTCGTGGGCGTACCCCCTCCTGTGGCGCGAAAGTAATGGGCGCCCTGTCTAAATGTTACTACAATGTCCGAGCCTGCCCCACTGCATGAGAGATCCGCCTCCTCTTCATCCTCTATGCTAAGAAGAGAAAGCGAAAGTCCCGCCTCCACGGAAAAATCCAGAGTGTTCCAGATGAAACATACAGTCTGGCCTGGCGTGAGATGGCAGAAGGACAGGAGTCACTGTGTGGGGGAATGGCGGTGCGCAGACCCCGTTCCACTGAAGAAGTGCAGCCTGTACTTGAACCTTCCCAGGTCGGGAGGACGAAGAAAAGATGTACCGTGTGGAGGAGGTGGACGCGGCGCTGAGGGACATGGCCCGACACCGCGCAGAGATGGAAGCGATGGAGCAAAGCTGGTGTGCCCTGAAACAGCGGCTGCTGTGGGACCCACTGCTCTCCCCTCAAAATGCGCAAATGCCACCCGCGCCACCACTGAAACCAGCGGCTGAGGAAGAACCGGAGGCCAGCCACAAAAGAGCTGTACCTGACCCCGCAGAAGATGCGGCTGGAAGAGAGGAGGCTGAGGAGGCCCTGCCCGGATCGGAATGCCAGCCAGGCCTGGAACCAGCGGCAGCAGCGGAATGCAGTCCCCCGGAAGGGACGACGACGGATGAAACCCAGCCGCAAGTGATGGAGATCGACTGGGAGGAGATGGAGCTCCTGGACGACGTGGAATACGCCGCCCAGAAGGAGAACGAGTGGCGACGCCGGGAGCATGAGGAGCGGCAGCAGCGGGAGCAGCGAGAGGCGCAGCAGCTTCGCCAGAGGTACCGTGAGAAGGATCTTGCTGACAAGGAGATCGTCAGCCGAGACAAAGGTACGCTCCGGGAACCGCGGCGCCAGGGGGCCATTAGAGACTTCAAACTCCAGGGAGGCTGGGGGTTCATCCACGAACCAGGCCTGTACCAGGAGGTCTTTGTAAATCGCAGAGATGTAGAGTCTCACCTGTCAGAGGGGCACCCGGGAAGGGATCTGCTTATTGGGGATATTGTCACCTACACGCGGCATTGGGGTTTTAAGGGGTGGTATGCCCTCATGTCTCCCGAGTCAGCGACCCAGTCCCTGAAGCCGGAAACGTCACCCCGTGTCTCAGCGTTCCAGGCCCCAGCCACATCAGCGCCCGGCTGCGCACCTGTGTTCCATTCTGCAAATGCGCCCTCAACTGAGCCACTCCGTGCACCTGCATCTTATCTTGCGTCCTATTCTGCAATGCAACAGAGCGCAACGATTGCTAGTGCGTCCCCAACTGAGCCACGGCGTGCACCTGCGTCCCAATTGGAAACGCTGCAGAGCGTAGCGACTGCAACAGCGACCCCTATTGAGCCAAACCTGTACTTAGAAGAGGCACCTGTCAGGCCTCAAGGAAGTCGCAAAGTAAAAATTGAAAAGAGGACTGTAGCTACTCAGACACTGGTAGCAGGACACAATCTCTTAGTGATGCGTTCCAGAGCGCACCGCATGCTTCCAGCCCCAGGTGTGGAAGGTGCCACTATATTTGAAGAAGACCAGTAGGACCCAGGCAGGGTTTACTGAACTGTACAAAGTTATGAAGAGAATTGCACTTTATTGAGAATGTTATATGATGATAATGTTTACATGCTGAAGTAGTATATCCCAGTTGGGTAATGTGATATGTGAAATGTGTTTCTTTTAAAGGACTGCGTGGCTGAGGACTTGGCCAGCCCAAAAACTGTGTTGTAAATAGTTGGCACTCAGTGCCCCATCTTGGTTTTACATAAGCCATTCTACCTCAGAAGAAAAACTCGTATGGTGTGGCCTTGAGTGAGGTTTGCAGCAGAGAAGTCCTGCAGCCCACCCAGGACCACCGTGGGAGGTTTGGTGCGGGTCCTCCACAAGAATCCTGTATTTATTGTGTGAAAGTATTTTGATATTTTCTATTTGCCATTTGTACACATTGTAACGTTTGAAGTGTCCTTACCTCCCGCAAGGGATGAGTTATGTTTTGTTGATGTTATAAAAATTGTTTTCTTTTTCAGCCCGGGAGTGCTGATATTAACTAGGGGGGGATGTGTAGCCCAGCTGCGCTTGGTGCCACATGTTACCCTGGAGGATGCATGAAAGGTAATTCACAATCACCTGATATTCATTCACACTTCACATTTTCCTGGTACCACCAGGGGGAGCCCTTTAGATTATGCAGGTATATAAGGGTGTGGAGAGATAGAGCAGTCAGATGATGAAGGCAGTCTAGCTGAACGTTAGCTAGTTGATGGTTGTACCTCAGAGAGACGAGCCGAGAGGAAAGTTACCTCAGAACGTGCGGACTGATAGCTCCCTAGGGAAGTGGAAAGTGACTCTCGAAGTGAGCATAGATCAGTCTGACGGAAGGTCCTGATAGCTACTTCAGACAGAGCCTAAGAAGGAAGTGAAGGAAAGGGAACTGCAGTATTTGTAAGACCGAGTCAACTGAGGTATTGTTAGAGAGCGAGCGTGCCGACGCTTGGAGAGCGGTGAAGAGAAGGAAGCTGACATCTACTGCTGCTTGTGCTTATGTTAAAGGTGTGAGTAGGACGACAGGCAAGTGGAAAAGGGAAAGAGAGAGTGACTGAGGATGAATAGCAATGATGGCTTACCTCCACTCTGCACTACCGGACACCGGGTCCGAGCTTGCTAGAACCTTCACGGCTAGTGGGAAAAATCGGAGACCCTGCTGGACTTCAGGTCACAGAGGGGCCCAACAGTGCTGATACGTAACCGGGGTCAGGAAGAACAGGAGTCTGGTCAGCGCAACCATTGGAGACTTAGTTCTGTCCAAAAGAAGGCTCCACCACAAGATCAGCCGGGCGTAGCAAAGAGAACGGAGTTAAACTTTGTTTCATGCAAGTTAGAAACTCACACACATATAGACGTAAGGAGGCCCTACACCTACTCAGTGATTACTGGACGTGCATCCTCCACCCTGACGGCCTCCCGGGACGTGCCTGCAACTTCATCACCAGTAAAGGTACAGAAAGAGACTGTCTTGTGTGTGTCTGCATTATTGCTCCTTCACCCCTGCACCGCCATATACTCCGAGGGATCAGTCTCGCCTGTGGGAGACTTAACACCTTGCTGCCCCAAACCCTCAGAGGATCTACATTGCAGCGCTGGTCACCCTGACCAGGAACCACAGGTGGCGTCACGAACATTTCTACAATCCCCTGTAAATATCCCCCCTTTAGTGAGCGCCCAGGGCAACGGACCGAGCTGCGCTACCTGTGACATCCTCCAGTGAAGTGAACGGGCTCGGTGCCGAGTACCCCAAAGCCCTGCTACGTGCGACTCAGTAAGACTGCCTGATTATATAGGCAGTTTTTTTTTTTTTTTTTTGCTTGAGGACAGAGTGGATTTCTTAAAGAGACAATCATCCCTGCCTGGACACTGAGAGGGATCAGTGAGCGCAGTAAGGCTCCTGTGTTACAGACCCTGCTGTTAGATCACTGAGGTGAGCTGTCAGGTGTTAATGAACAGTACTCTGTTGTTCACAAGAGAAAGAGATCGGTTTCTCAGGGTTGCTCAGAATCATCAGCTGTCGCAGACTCTGTAATATTGTTATAACAAAAGGATATATCAACTGCTGCAGTTCTTTTTTTCTCTCTGGGGAGATATTTTTGTGCAAAGATCTTGATTTGTGACTGGCTGCTAAATATCAGATCTGCCCAATATATGTTATAGACTGTGGAACTTGCTGCTGCATAATTCCTGACTCCGGAGGATATTAATCTTGCCAATTATTTTTCTATACTCTTATCACATGATTGGAAAACTCTTTCATTGAACTGTTGAATTCTGTTGCCTCATAATTCTTGATTGTGGAGGACATTACTCATTTTTGTTAATTTTCTTCTCATTTTCTCTTTTTTTTTCTTATTTTTTATTATCATATACATCTGAACTGTGTCTTTTCAAGTTATATTGGCCAATTTAATTGTCCAATATTGGTTGATTCATATCTATTTGTTTGATAGTGTAGTTTACTTCAAGTGTCGTGTTTTGGTCTGTCATTTTTTTTAAATTGTGTGTATATTTTATTCAAATATTATTTTGGATAGCATTGGTAGATAAATGGAGTCACAAGGGGGTACACACAAATCTAAGCCACAGCGGACTAGACAACCTATTTCCCACCGACACTCCAAATCTTGGGAGGACGTTCCAAACCTGTCAAGCCCTTTTAAATCTAGATCTCCCTTAAAAAAAGAACAACCTAAGGTAGACGCTGTTAAAAGAACCCCTACTACGTCTTACAGTAAAGCGGTGAAAGAAGGGGCAATACCTAAAAATATCTCACCCGAACCGCATACAGTACAAAGCACCAGATGGAGACCATTAAAGGGTCTGCAAAAAATCCTAATATAGCAATTGAGGACATGGATACATCCAAATCGGCAAAAAGAGGGAGTATGGGTATGCAGGATAGTAAATCTAATCCTTCTATAGAAGATACATACGATTCTGACTGCCCCTCAGAGGACTACTCTCCTAACGCTAGTCCAAACAGGCAAAGGACCAAAAGAGTCCACACAGACTTTATTCCACCAATTGTGACTCCCCCTCCCATGGTTGATTTTGAAGGGTACTTAGGTTCTTCCAAACAAATTACGAAGGATTTTTGGCTAACCTTTTTAAATCCTTTAATGACTCCATGAGGCTAGGATTTGAGGCGCAGAATAGAACTTTACAGGAGACATGTAATGCTTTAAACAATAGATTTGACAAGATAGAGGAGAAAATGGCAGTAATGGAGAAAAATTCAACGTTTATTTCCAAACAAAATTCAATGCTACAGGCAGAAATTGTAACTCTTAAATCCAAATTAACAGACTTGGAAGATCGCAGTAGGCGAAATAACTTAAAAATAAGGGGCATTCCAGAAAATGTACCTCAAAATGACTTATCATAATACGCAAAGAAAATGTTCAAAAAAGCCATACCTTCTCTGTCTGATCTAGAAATGAGCATTGATAGAATTCATCGCCTTCCTCGTCCAAAGGGCCTAACACAGGATAAACCCAGAGATGCTATAATGCGTATCCATTTCTTTGAGACTAAAGAAAAAATCATGCAGAATATTAGAGAGAGAGGTTCTCTCCCAGATCCTTACAAGGATATTAAGATTTTTTCTGATTTCTCAAAGGAAACAATGGAGGCAAGGAGAAGTTTCAGAGATATTACTTCAAAGCTTAGAGATCTTAGGGTACCTTATAAGTGGGGCTTCCCAACTAAGCTGATAGTATGGCACAATAATAGAAACCACGTACTAAATTCGGCCCAAGAAGGTTTCAGATTCCTGAAATTTCTTATGGAAGAACCAATGTTTAAAGACAGGGATTAATACAGAGTAACTACGGTACTTACTTTATAGTTATGTTTTAAAATTTTAGACTGAGAGCCCTCAGTTATGTTTTAGTCAATAATTAGCTGTATGAGGTCCTTGAACTAGAAGGGTCCAGGAGGGACCTCTGCCGCAAATTTTCTTTTACCCCCGCGCTCAGGTGAGACTCCATCAGGTTGGGAGTCCACCAGGAGAACTTCTGTTGTTTTCCTTTATTGGGCGTTAGGCCTTAGTTAAGGCTGGTGTTGTTGTAATGAAGATTTTGTCATATAACGTTAGGGGCCTCAATAGCCCTAACAAAAGGTTCACTTTATGGAAAGAAATCAATCACATACATGCTGACTTGGTATGTCTGCAGGAGGTTAAATTTGCAAAGGATAATCACCCTAATTTTAAGCACAAAAATTTTCCGCATATTTTCAAGGCACTTCCTCCGTCCAAGAGAGCGGGGGTTATCACCATGATTGGTAGCGCTGTCACATTTCAATTTGTTGATGAGGTTTCGGACCCTTTGGGCAGATTTCACATTCTTACCTGTTTACTAAATAACACACCTTGCACGGTAGTGAATATTTATGCTCCAAACTCTAATCAAATTACTTTTTTGAACAAACTACTAAAGAAAGTTGAGAAAATTAGAACAGGAGATGTTATTTTTCTGGGAGATTTTAATATTGTTCCAGACAGCTTTATGGATTCTGTACGATCCAAAGCACCAATGTTAAAGGGATGGTTGAGACAGAATGAACTTTATGATATTTTCCGGTGCTTGAATACTTCCTCTCGAGAATATTCACATTTCTCAGATGTTCATGGTACGGCTTCGCGTATTGATCTTTTTCTAGCCAATGTCTTTACAATGGGTAAATTCAAGAACATTAAATTTTTACAAAAAACCATATCAGATCATTCCCCGATCTTAGCTGAGTTCTCTTTGGGTTTATCTTTCGAGAATACGTACCTTTGGAAATGTAATTCAAATTTGCTCAAAATACCTGAATTCAGACAGGAAATTGAAAACTCATTAAGAAACTACTTCAAGGAAAACGTGTCTCCCGAAATATCGGCTTTCACAATGTGGAATGCCCACAAAGCTGTGATCAGGGGAAGTTTGATTCAAATAGCTTCAAGATATAAGAAAAAAAATAGAGCTAATATAGCACACCTACAAACACAAATTAGTACTAAAGAAGAGCAACAAAATAGACTCCAAAATCCATCCTCTGTTATTCAAGCGGAAATATTGGAACTTAGACAAAATTGAGATCAGAATTTTCCATGAATATGACTCAATTATCAAAGCCTCAAAATTTAAAACGTACACTTCTTTAAATAAACCAACCAAATACATGATGGCAAGACTTAAAAAAGAAAGAATTAATAGAGAATTAATAAAATTACTACACCTCTAGGTAAAACTTAATTCATCCAAAAGAAATAGTTAACTTTTCGCAGAATTTTTTTGGAATCTATAATAATTTGAAGGATGATCCTAAACACCCAAAAGTTGATTTGGAAAACTATTAACATAGGCTTCTGACGGAACAAAGGAGAGTGAATAAACCTGATTAACAAAATTGAGACAAGCAGCCCTCCTTGCAACTGGATTGCCGAGAAAGCTTTTGACAGGTTAAATTGGACATATCTTAAGACTACCTTAGAAAAATTTGGTTTTGATTCAAAATTTTTGTCATCTGTTTTTGCCCTTTATTCGACACCCAGTGCAAGGATTTATGCTAACAATTTTTTATCGGATCAATTTCTCGTCTCTAACGGAACGAGACAGGGCTGTCCATTATCACCTCTATTGTTCATCCTTGCCATAGAGCCTCTTGCGGAGAGAATCAGATTAAATACAGACATCCAAGGTATTAAAACATCTCATCGGGAATTTAAGGTCGGTCTATTCGCGGATGACCTATTTTTGACTTTACTTAACCCAAATAAATCTTTAAACGCTTTATCCTCGGAATTGGAGTTATTTACTAAGGCTTCATACTTTAAAATCAATAATCATAAATCTAAATTTCTGACACTTAATATGAAGAGTAGTGAGATAGAAGAATTGAGTAAACAGACAGAGTTTAGGTGGAAGGAGAAGGAATTAACATATCTGGGAATTTCTATAACTAATACATTAACTAATATTATCAAAACAACATTGATATAATTGTTAAGACTGTTTCGGTTGACACTACTTATTTTGCTAAACTAGATCTCTCCATGTTTGGTAGAATTTTGATTGCCAAATCATTTATCTTGCCAAAGATTCTTTACTTATTCAGAACTCTTCCCTTATTTATACAGCATTTCTCTATTAGTAGGATTCAGAATTTAATTAACGCCTTTATCTGGAATGGGAAGAGAGCTAGAATATCATCAGACTTACTGTATAAGAATAAAAGTAATGGAGGTTCTGGCCTACCCAATTTATATGCATACTATCAAGCACTTTTGGTTAAACAAAGTTGGTTTTGGTTTGTTAGTGAAACTCAGCCAGCGTGGATTCCTATTGAAAATACGGCTGGTAAATTTGAATTGGCTAAAGATCATTTTTTAATTTTATTTTTCACTTTCCTAGACTGAATTCTGCTCACCCAATTTTCCAATCCGTGATTCTTGCTTGGCGAACTCTTTTGAAATCCTTAAGATCTTACAGGAAAAAAGTTCAGATTAGGAATTTCCCATTGCATTTACTGACTTTAATATATAACTTTTCTTTGTCTGAGACATGGTCCAATTCTAATATTAAAAGAATTGGCCATCTTTACTCAGGGGATAAACTCCTCTCTTTTAGTGAAATAAGGTCTAAATACAACCTGCCATCATCTGAGTTCATTCCTTTCATGATTTTAAAGGAAAACATACAGAAACTGGAAAATATTAGAGGTTTAAATTTGGAGATTTTGACTTCACTGTTGTGCAATGTGAATAACAAAACTACTTGGAGCTTAAAACACATATACAATTATTTTAATAAAGATGTGATTAGTTCCAAAAAATCGTACATGAAGAAATGGGAATCTGACCTAAACATGGTAATTGGCATTGAACAATGGGACAGCGCTATCAGATCAACGTACAAATCTAGTATCTCAATGGCCCTTCAAGAGTCTTTTTTTAAGATTCTGACTAGGTGGTATTATACCCCTACTAGACTATCACACATAAATCCAGAAAATTCTTCCCTTTGCTGGAGGGAATGTGGCCAGCAAGGGAACTTGTTTCATATGTTTTGGAGTTGTCCGAAGGTAAAAAAGTTATGGTCTCAAGTAATGATCCATATCAATCTGTTTTCACAGAATTTTCAAATTACACCACAAAGGGCCCTGCTTTCTTTGGACATGGATTTAGTCGATCCTTCAGTTAAACTAGTCATTATTCATATCTTTCTAGTAGTTAAAAATGCAATTGCTTTCTGTTGGAAAAATTCTGACCCTCCATCATTTGAGGATATTCTAGACAAGATTAAACTTCATAGTTCTTTTGAGCAAAGATTTGCATTAGTTAACGACGGAATTAACAGATACTCTAAGAAGTGGAAGGTCTGGAATACAAAATTCTGTGATTAATAGTTAAAATCTGGGGTTTACATATACCTCAATGTCATGAATATTGTATGTGCATTGATCCAATATACTACTGTTTAGTCACTTATGTAATATGGTTCAAAGTAAACTGTAAGTTCTCTAGTTTTTTATATCCCCACCTTCCCTCCCCTATATCCCTTCCCCCTTGTTATTTTCACCCCTTGTTCCTTCTCCACCTTGTATTTTATAAAACTTAATAAAAATGTTTGAAACACCACTGTACAATGTATGATAATCGGTGAGATGTCATAGCTGCAGGGCATTATGGAGAGACCAGTGCAGCAATGCAAAATGACATGAGCCCGTTCTCTGATGCTTCAGCAATGTGGAAAATGGTGGTTCCAATACACACAAAGGAAATAAACAGATGTATAACAAAACTTTTGTAACTGCAATAATTTTCTGTGAGAAATACTTAATTTTCTGGAACAATTCCATGGGTGCCACCAACACTTTTGGCCATGGCTGTATGTGCTATCTATATATAAATACACAGTGACAATGCATTCTATGAAAAAATAAAAATTAGTTTAATTCAAAGTCTCACCCCTATAATTGTTACACATATTGATCTGTGATATCATTTAAAAAATTGTTTCTTTTGGTTGTGCTTAAAAGGGGGCAGTGTCAGCCCTTGAACACTTAATAGCCGTTAAAATAGGATTTGGGTAGTTTTAATAAATAGCAGCAATAAGGGTCGCACAGCTACTTGAAACCCTCTCCAATTTACTTATTTGTAATTTACAAAGAATATTTAATATTAATATTAGTTTATATTTCCTGTTTCAAAGTAAACTTCCAGATTACAGACAACATTCAGTATTATTCACTGTTTTAGGTACAGTAAGTCTTATCTCTAAATATCAATACACCACTCTCATGTGTCTTTCACTGTGTAACTAAATTTTTGCCTGAAATTCACTTTATAACAGTAATTTGTAAGGTAATTTGCAGCAACTGGTGATGAGCAAATCCTTGTGTATTCGGTTCAGCCGCTGTCCAGCCCGCACTGAAACTGAAGGGAGCGGAGGGTGAGAATGGCCCTCACGGCTACCATCCCGGACAATAAAGTTTGTTGAAAGGCTGAGTGCAGGAGAGGCAATCAACAAACTTTGCAGCTGTAGACCCTTGCTCAGTCATTAGAATAGGTTACTAATGGAGAAGGAAAAGGTGCACAG
>JARQOD010003094.1:0-43155 GCA_033576555.1 Oophaga sylvatica | reverse complement strand
TCCATATCTCTTGGACCTTTTTTAAGCCAGCATATATGGATATATGGACTGCAATATTGCTGTATATTAAGTAAATAAAAAAGTAAAATAATTTTTGAAACGTTGCTTCTTTTGTTTTTGTCATTAAAGGGGTGGTCCAACCCTTTTTAAATAAATTAGTCTCCGTATAAATAAAAGCACCTTATATTCCCTCTGGTGCTGGCATCATTCCAACAATGTTGAAGCCGGGTCCCCAGGGTCCTCTAATGGCTGCTGCACTCTGACCTCTTCCATTTGTCCGCGATTCATGTCTTTGGACAAACCTCAGGGCTGCAGGGCTCACATGGCATTATAATGTCATATGAGCCTGTGACACCCAGAGCCGACATTGCTAGAATGATGTCAGCACTGGAGGTGAGTATAAGATATTTTCATTTGATAACGGTGACTATTTAAAAATGGGGTTGTCCAGGTAGTGGATAACCTCTTTAATAGACTGGGTTGTGGCCTTTGCATCAGTTTGACTTGTGCTGCTTCATTGTCAAAGATAGATAATGGAGATAGGATAAATGTACCGTACCTACTAAAATAGCCCTCCAAAGTTTTTACTAGGGTCTCTAATATGTTCTTCCTTTGTCTTCTAATAGAGAAAAATTGGATTATAATATATAATTTGCTTAGTTGTTTCCCAGTCCTTTGCGCTATTTAATGTCCACTTACCTTGATAGATTTTAGACAAATGGATCCAAACTCAACCTTTTCTGGTTTTATGTTTCCGTTTAGATGTTTTTGTTTTTTTAAAGTGAACTCACAGAATAATAAAACCTTATAGTTCTATCTTCATGAAATCCTATTGAAAAGTGTTCAATAAAAGTATTCTCAAATTTTCCGCATATTGACACTGGTGCCTTTACAGTACACTCATGTATGACCTAGCCTCTATAGACATGTTATGCCTGATGGATGCTTTAGCACACTCCATTTCCTTTGGATATCCCCTCACATAAATACATCAATTGCTAGCAATAATGAAAAATATTGATTTGTTGTAGAAAAGTTACTCATTGCTAATCTGAAATGCTGCGGTGACAAATACATTTCTGCCCAGAGGATTCTCTTTAAGTGTAGTTATACTGAGAATTTGCTTCCTTATGTTTATAATCTCAAAGATTCCACAGGATCAAGACAGAAAATAAATCACCTATATAGAATATCTCAGCCCAGAACAGCATCTGCAGCCCAAGATAATAATGCAATTTACTAGATTATTAAAGTGCACCCCATGTTCCAAATAAAATATCCACACGGGTTAGTCAAGTTGCATGTAGGAGATCCTCCGGCAGTTTGTTTCAAGGGAATTTGTCAGTAATACTATCTACCTGCCAATATGGGGTTAATATGCAGATAAATAGCATTAAATTC
The DNA here is from genome assembly GCA_033576555.1 of Oophaga sylvatica. Taxonomy (NCBI): domain Eukaryota; kingdom Metazoa; phylum Chordata; class Amphibia; order Anura; family Dendrobatidae; genus Oophaga; species Oophaga sylvatica. Next base: position 41,754 of record JARQOD010003094.1, on the reverse strand, counting down.
ATGCCTGCCTGCCTTTACTGGAAGCATAGTTATAGCAAGAAATAAACTTATATTCTCCATGCAGCCACTTGCTTCCAGGGAGTAGTTACAGTCACCACTCTGTATCCAGTGACTGCAGCTGTAATCACTCCCTGGCACATATGTAAGGGGTTACAGAGATTGTCCTATGCCTCAAGCACGTCCCGGTTAGCTATTGATAACTGAATGTTCTAATTTGTATATATGTATAATCAGCAAGGTAGAAGTGCAGGATAAAAATTAACCTTTAATTATAAAATTTAAAAAGAACCAGCCAGTTCACACAATATATGTAGATGAGTCGCTCACTGTACCAGGGTTATGGGGGTACTCGGCACCGAGCCCGTTGACTTCTATGGGGGATGTCATGGGTAGCGCAGCTCGGTCCGTGCCTGGGCGCTCACCGTAATGTGGGATATTTACAGGTGACTTGAATATGGATATGGGGTTTTCGTGACGCCACTTGTGGTATCTGGTCAGGATGACCAGCGCTGCTATGCAGATCCACTGGAGGGTTAACCCTTACTGCCATCGGACGTACTATCCCGTCCATGGTACCTGGGCCCGTATGACCGGGGACGGGATAGTACGTCATAGGCGATCAGCTGCGCTCCTGAGGGGAGCGCAGCTAATCGCCGCGGGTGTCAGCTGATTATCACAGCTGACACCCATGACTGTGTGTCAAGAGCGGTCACGGACCGCTCCCGGAACTTTAACCCCTTGCACACCGCGATCAAACATGATCGCGGTGTACTGGGGGCACAGGGGAGGATCGCGCAGGGTGGGGGCTCCCTGCGCGCCCCCCTGAGACCCTCAGAGCAGCGCGATGTGATCGCGCTGTTCTGAGGGCTTCCTCCCTCCCAGGACCCGGATCCAAGATGGCGCCGGGGTCCTGGAGGGAGGCGGCTACCTCAGTGCCTGCCGAGAGCAGGCACTGAGAAGCCTGCATCTATGCCTGTGCGATCGCTGGTGTGACAGAGTGCTGTGCACACTGTCACACCAGCGATCTGATAAAATACTGTGATGTCCCACCCTGGGACAAAGTAAAAAAGTTAAAAAAGTAAAAATAAACACGTGTAAAAAAAAAATCCAAAATAAATAAAAAAAAAAAAATATTCCCCAATAAATTCACTTCTTCCTGTAAATAAAAAAAAACAAACAATAAAAGTACACATATTTGGTATCGCCGCGTCCGTAACGACCCCCCTATAAAATTGTCCCACTAGTTAACCCCTTTAGTGAACCCCTTAAAAAAAAAAAAAAAACGAAGCAAAAAATCAATGCTTTATCATCATACCGCCGAACAAAAAGTGGAATAACACGCGATCAAAAAGACTGATATAAATAAACATGGTACGCTGAAAACGTCATCTTGTCCTGCAAAAACTAGCCATCATAAAGCATCATCAGCGAAAAAATAAAAAAGTTATAGCTCGCAGAATAAAGCGATGCAAAAATAATTATTTTTTATATAAAATTGTTTTTATTCTATAAAAGCGCCAAAACATGAAAAAATGATATAAATGAGGTATCGCCATAATCGTACTGACCCGAAGAATAAAACTGCTTTATCAATTTTACCACACGCGGAACGGTATAAACGCCTCCCCCAAAAGAAATTCATGAATTGCTGATTTTTGTTCATTCTAACCTCCCAAAAATCGAAATAAAAAGCGATCAAAAAACGTCACGTGCTCAAAAATGGTACCAATAAAAACGTCAACTCATCCCGCAAAAAATAAGACCTCACATGACTCTGTGGGCCAAAATATGCAAAAATTATAGCTCTCAAAATGTGATGATGCAAAAACTATTTTTGCAATAAAAAGCGTCTTTTAGCGTGACAGCTGCAATCATAAAACCGCTATAAATAGTAATCAAACCCTTATCACCCTTAGTAAGGGAAATATAAAATTAAAAAGTATTTATTTCCATTCCATTAGGGTTAGGGTTAGGTTGCGGCTAAAGTAGGGTTAGGGTTGGCGCTTAAAGTTAGGATAGGGTTAGGGTTGGGATTAGGTGTGTTAGGGTTGGTTTGTGGTTAGGGTTGGGACTAGGGTTAGGGGGTGTGGGGTTAGGGTTGGAGTTAGAATTGGGGGTTTCAGTGTTTAGGCACATCAGGGGCTCTCCAAATGTGACTGGCGTCTGATCTCATCAGCCAATCTGCGTTGAAAAAGTCAACGGTTGCTCCTTCATTCTCAGCTTGCATGGTCAAACAGTAGTTTATCCACATATGGGGTATCAGGTACTCTGGACCCAGGTTATTGGCAATTTGTCATTTCTTCTGTTACCCTTGGAAAATAAAACTGGGGGCGAAAATATCATTTTTGTACAAAAAAAAATATTTTTTGTTTTACGGCTGTACATTATAACTTCTACTGGGGCTTCATACGTACCAGCATCTAGAAAGTTCCTTTGGTCTAATTTCCAAAATTGGGGTACTTTGGGAATTCATGTTAGGCGCATCGGGCTCCAATGCGACATGACTCCCAGACATTCCATCAAGTCTGCAATCCAAAACGTCACTATTCCCTTCGAGCCACAAGTGTACCATACAGTAGTTTTCTCACATTTGGATATCGCGTACTCAAGAAATTGGACACAACTTTTGGGGTCCAATTTCTCTGTTACCCTTGTAAAATAAAATATGGGGGCAAAAAATCATTTTTGCAAAAAAAAAAGGATTTTTTATTTTTTACGGCTGTGCGTTATAAACTTCTGTGAAGCACTTCGGGGTTCAAAGTGCTCACCACACATCTAGACAAGTTCCTTGTGGGGTCTATTTTCCAAAATGGGGTCACTTGTGGGGGTTTCCACTGTTTAGGCGCATCAGGGGCTCTCCAAATGCGACATGACGCCCCCAGACCATTCCATCAAAGTCTGCAATCCAAAACGTCACTACTTCCCTTCCGAGCCACGTGGCCTTACAGTAGTTTCTCCACATATTGGTATCAGCTACTCAGGAAATTGGACACAACTTTGGGTCCATTTCTCTGTTACCTTGGAATTAAATATTGGGGCAAAAATCATGTTTTAATAAAAAAAAGATTTGTTTATTTTAGCTGTGCGATAACTTTGTAGCCTTCGGGGTTCAGGTGCTACCAATTGACAAGTTCCTTGTGGGGTCTATTTTCCAAATGGTCACTTGTGGGGGGTTCACTGTGTGGCGATCGGGGTCTCATATGCCATGACGCCCAAATTCCATCAAAGTCTGCAACCAATTCTTTCACTTGTTGTGAATGGGTTTGAGATGAGTTCTGAGCAGAGGCTCCCTCTGGTGGTTACAAGCGGTACTAGTGAGGATTGTGAGGACTGGGAATCAGGTGTTACTGATTGGTCTTATATAAGGGAGTCATTTTCCCATCAGGGTTGCGGTGATCAATTGTTCTGGTCTGAATCCTTCTTTCCAGTTTCCCTTGTAGCCTGCTGTGTCGTGTCTGCATCTCCTGCTATCAGATAAGACAATTTCTTATTTTGTGTTTTTGCTATATTTTTGCATTTGGTCCTGCACTTCTGTGGGGCCTTCTGGTCCCCTCCGGGGGCTTTTGCCCTCTCAGTTTAGTCCAGCCACTGTGTTTTGTACTTTTGCTTTTTCCAGTTTTTTCAGTGGCTGCTGTTTTTGTTACACCAGAGAACTAATTTAGGTGGTAGAGGTCGTGTGATCTCAGGTGATTTTGAAATTAGTAGAGTTGGTGTTTTTCAGGGTTTTCTGGGATTGCAGTAAGTACCCTTCCTGTCCTTTTCTATTTAGATAGTTTGGGCCCCAGCGTTTGCTCATACTATTTTCTTTCTGTGTGTATTTCCTTTTTTGCCTGCACTCCTCAGCTACCGTAACATAACAGTATCACCGGCCATAAAAATTGTATGGTACTCACAGAAGGGAAAAAATATTTTGAAGGAAGAAAAGTTGTCAGAGATATTTTTCTGTTTGTTGCATTTTTTTTTTTTTTTTCCCTCTGTATCTCTGGGTGCTGGGGAGGATCTTTTCTCCCAATGGAGTTTGCACAGTTGTCTGGCCGTGTGGATCAGCTTGCCACTGAGGTTCGGAGTATTGCTGCATATCTTGCTAGGTTGCCTGTTGTGGAACCTAGGATCCCATGCCAGATTTGTTTTTAGGGGATCGAGCTAAGTTTCAGAATTTCAAAAATAATTGTAAATTGTTTCTTGCCTTAAAATCTAAGTCCTCAGGAAACGCAGCGCAGCAGGTTCAAATTATCATCTCTCTCCTGCGCGGCGATCCTCAGGATTGGGCTTTTTCCCTGATACCTGGGGATCCTGTTTTGAGTGATGTTGATGCATTTTTTCAGGCTTTGGGGTTATTGTACGATGAGCCTAATGTCACTGATCAAGCTGAAAAAGTCTTGTTGGCATTAAATCAGGGGCTTGATGACGCTGAGTTATACTGTCAGAGATTCCGTAGGTGGGCAGTCCTGACCAAATGGAATGACGACGCTTTGGCGGCCCTTTTCCGGAAGGGTCTGTCGGATAATGTAAAGGATGTTATGGTGGGATTCCCTGTCCCCTCTGGTCTCAATGATTCTATGTCATTAGCGATTCAAATTGACAGACGTTTGCGTGAGCGGAGAAGTATGCGTGGAGTGGTGTTGCCTTGTGAGCCAGCTGCTGAGCCCATGCAGTGTGATGGAGTGGTGTCTGGGGCACAGCGTCATGAGTTTCGAAAGCGCAATGGGTTATGTTTCTACTGTGGTGATGCCTCTCATGCTATTTCAGTCTGCCCTAAGCGGGGAAGACATTTTGCACGCTCAGTTGTCTTGGGTAGTGTTCAGACTAAGTTTTTATTAACTGTCACTCTGATATGCTCTCTGTCCTCATTTTCTGCTCAGGCTTTCGTTGATTCTGGAGCAGCTATTAACCTGATGGATTATGATTTTGCTAAACGTTGTGGGTTTTCCTTGATACCCCTACAGAAGTCTATTCCTTTACTGGGGATCGATTCTACCCCTTTGGCTGAGAATAAACCCCAGTTTTCTACTCAGGTGATAATGAGGGTTGAACCTGATCACCAGGAGTGCTGCAAATTTTTGGTTCTATATAATCTGCATGACATTATAGTGCTGGGTTTCCCTTGGTTACAGTCTCATAATCCTGTTTTGGATTGGAAATCTGTGTCTGTAACCAGTTGGGGCTGCCAATGTGTTGGTGCCAACACTCCTGTTTTTTCTGCCTCCCCCAGGCTGAGGATGTTCCTGACTTTTTGTTTGATTTTTCTGATGTGTTTAGCGAAAGTAAATCTGCATCCTTACCTCCCCATAGGAGCTATGACTGCGCTATTGAATTAGTGCCAGGTAGTAAATTCCCTAAAGGTCGCCTTTTTAACTTGTCTGTACCTGAACATGACGCTATGCGGTCTTATATCAAGGAATCATTGGAGAAGGGTCATATCAGACCATCCTCTTCACCCTTAGGTGCCGGTTTTTTCTTTGTGGCCAAAAAAGATGGTTCATTAAGGCCGTGTATTGATTATCGTCTCTTGAACAATATTACTGTGAAATATCAATACCCGTTACCCTTGATTTCTGACCTGTTTTCCAGGGTGAAAAACGCTACTTGGTTTACCAAGCTTGACCTCAGGGGGCGTATAACCTTATTCGCATTAAGCACGGGGATGAATGGAAGACGGCATTTAACACCCCTGAAGGGCATTTTGAGTACCTTGTGATGCCCTTTGGGCTCACTAATGCTCCTTCCGTCTTCCAGTCCTTCATGAATGACATTTTCAGGGATTTTGTGGACAAGTTTCTGATTGTTTATTTGGATGATATCTTGATTTTTTCTAATGACTGGGACTCTCATGTGAAACATGTTCGAACTGTATTCCAGATTTTGAGAGAGAATGCTCTGTATGTGAAGGGATCAAAGTGTCTTTTTGGCGTACAGAAGATCTCATTTCTGGGATTCATTTTGTCCCCATCTGTTATTGAAATGGACCCGGTCAAGGTTCAGGCCATCTGTGATTGGGTCCAACCTACTTCATTAAAGGCTCTTCAGAGATTTTTTGGTTTGGCCAATTTTTATCGTAAATTTATTGGTAATTTCTCTGTTATTGTTAAACCATTAACTGATTTGACCAGAAAGGGTTCTGATGTGGTGAATTGGCCTCCTGAGGCAGTCTCTGCGTTTCAGGAACTTAAGCAGAGATTCACTTCTGCTCCTGTTCTACGGCAGCCTGATGTTTCTCTGCCATTTCAGGTGGAGGTTGATGCCTCTGAAATTGGGGCAGGTGCCGTTTTGTCCCAAAAAGATCCAGAGACCTCTAAAAGTAACCCTTGTGCCTTTTTCTCTCGAAAATTTTCTCCTACTGAACGTAATTATGACGTGGGTAATCGGGAGTTATTGGCCATGAAGTGGGCTTTTGAAGAGTGGAGACATTGGCTGGAGGGAGCCAAACATCAGGTGGTGCTTACGGACCATAAGAATCTGGTCTATCTGGAATCTGCCAAGCGACTCAATCCTAGACAGGCCAGGTGGGCCTTGTTTTTCACACGTTTTAATTTTGTGGTTTCCTTTCTTCCTGGCACTAAGAATGTTAAGGCGGATGCCCTCTCGAGGATTTTCCTTGCGGACTCTCCTGAGCTATCTGATCCCTCTGTTATTTTGAAGGAGGGTGTAGTTCTTTCCGCCATCTCGCCCAATTTGAGACTTGCTCTGGAGGGGTGTCAGGAGGATAGGCCCGAGCGCTGCCCTGTTGGAAAATTGTTTGTCCCGGACCAATGGAAAAAGAGTGTGATGTCTGAGATTCATTGTTCCGCATTGGCTGGGCATCCCGGAATTTTTGGTACCAGAGACTTGGTTAGTCGGTCCTTTTGGTGGCCTACCTTGTCTCGCGATGTCAGGGAATTTGTGCAGTCCTGCGGGACTTGCTCTCGCTCCAAGCCTTGCTCTCGCTCTAGTGGTTTGTTGATGCCATTGCCTGTGCCCAAGAGACCATGGACCCATATCTCTATGGATTTCATTTCCGATCTTCCTGTTTCTCAGAGAATGACCACCATCTGGGTAATTTGTGATAGGTTTTCCAAAATGATACATCTTGTGCCATTACCTAAGTTGCCTTCCTCCTCTGAATTGGTGCCGTTGTTCCTTCAGCACGTGGTTCGTTTACACGGCATTCCTGAGAACATTGTGTCTGACAGAGGAGTCCAGTTTGTTTCCAGATTTTGGAGGACTTTTTGTTCTAAACTGGGTGTTCAATTGTCTTTCTCCTCGGCATTTCATCCTCAGACCAATGGTCAAACTGAGAGAACTAACCAGACATTGGAGACTTATCTAAGATGCTTTGTGTCTGCTGATCAGGATGACTGGGTCTCTTTTTTGCCTTTGGCTGAGTTTGCTCTTAATAATAGGGCTAGCTCTGCCACTTTGATGTCTCCGTTTTTCTGTAATTCTGGGTTTCACCCTCGATTTTCTTCAGGACAGACGGAGGCTTCTGTCTGTCCAGGTGTTGACTCTGTTGTTGAGCGTATGCAGCAGATTTGGGACCAGGTAGTGGAGAGGTTGTCCCTCTCTCAGGAGAAGGCCCAGCGGTTTGCTAACCGGCATAGGACTGATGGTCCTCGGTTTAAAGTGGGGGACTTGGTCTGGTTGTCCTCAAAGAATATTCCTATGAGAGTAGCATCTCCTAAATTTAAGCCTAGGTTCATTGGACCTTATAAGATCATGGAGATTATTAATCCTGTTTCTTTTCGTTTGCTTCTTCCAGGGACATTTAAGATCCATAACGTGTTCCACAAGTCCTTGTTGAAGAGGTTTGTTGAGCCAGTGGTTCCTGCTGCTGTGCCTCCTGACCCTGTTTTGGTTGAGGGCAATCTGGAGTATGTGGTTGAGAAAATATTGGATTCTCGTTTTTCTAGACGAAGACTCCAGTATTTGGTTAAATGGAGAGGTTATGGTCAGGAAGACAATTCTTGGGTGTTTGCTTCGGACATCCATGCTAGGAGACTTATCCGTGCGTATCATAGAACTCATCCTGACCGACCTGGTTGCTCAAATGAGGGTTCGGTGCCCCCTCCTCAAGGGGGGGGTACTGTTGTGAATGGGTTTGAGATGAGTTCTGAGCAGAGGCACCCTCTGGTGGTTACAAGCGGTACTAGTGAGGATTGTGAGGACTGGGAATCAGGTGTTACTGATTGGTCTTATATAAGGGAGTCATTTTCCCATCAGGGTTGCCGGTGATCAATTGTTCTGGTCTGAATCCTTCTTTCCAGTTTCCCTTGTAGCCTGCTGTGTTGTGTCTGCATCTCCTGCTATCAGATAAGACAATTTCTTATTTTGTGTTTTTGCTATATTTTTGCATTTGGTCCTGCACTTCTGTGGGGGCCTTCTGGTCCCCTCCGGGGGCTTTTGCCCTCTCAGTTTAGTCCAGCCACTGTGTTTTGTACTTTTGCTTTTTCCAGTTTTTTCAGTGGCTGCTGTTTTTGTTACACCAGAGAACTAATTTAGGTGGTAGAGGTCGTGTGATCTCAGGTGATTTTGAAATTAGTAGAGTTGGTGTTTTTCAGGGTTTTCTGGGATTGCAGTAAGTACCCTTCCTGTCCTTTTTCTATTTAGATAGTTTGGGCCCCAGCGTTTGCTCATACTATTTTCTTTCTGTGTGTATTTCCTTTTTTGCCTGCACTCCTCAGCTACCGTAACATAACAGTCACTACTTCCCTTCCGAGCCCTGACGTGCGCCCATACAGTAGTTTTCTCCCACATATTGGGTATCAGCGTACTCAGGACAAATTGGACAACAACTTTTGGGTTCCAATTTCTTCTGTTACCCTTGTGAAAATAAAATATTGGGGACGAAAAAATCATTTTTGTAAAAAAAAAAAAGGATTTTTTATTTTACGGCTGTACGTTATAAACTTTAGTGAAACACCTGGGGGTTCAAAGTTCTCACCACACATCTAGATAAGTTCCTTGAGGGGTCTAGTTTCCAAAATGGCGTCATTTATGGGGGTTTCCACTGTTTAGGCAGATCAGGAGCTCTCCAAACACGACATGGCGTCCAGCCAATTCTGCGTTGAAAAAGTCAGACGGCGCTCCTTCCCTTCCAAACTCTGCCATGCACCCAAACAGTGGTTTACCCCCACATATGGGGTATCAGCGCACTCAGGACAAATTGCACAATAACTTTTGGAGTCTTGTTACCCTTGGAAAAATAAAAATTGGGGTGAAAAGATCATTTTTGTGGAAAAAATATGATTTTTAAATTTTACGGCTCTACGTTATAAACTTGTGTGAAGCACTTGGGGGTTCAAATTGCTCACCAAAGATCTAGAAAAGTTCCTTAGGGGGTCTAGTTTCCAAAATGGGGTCATTTGTGGGGGTTTCCACTGTTTAGGCACATCAGGGGCTCTCCAAATGCAACATGGCATCCAATCTCAATTCCAGCCAATTTTGGTTGGAAAAAGTCAAATGGTGCTCCTTCCATTCCGAGCTCTGCCGTGCGCCCAAACAGTGGTTCCCACCCACATGTGGGGTATCAGCGTACTCAGGACAAATTGGACAACAACTTATGTGGTCCAATTTCTCCTGTTACCCTTGAGAAAATAAAAAATTAGTGACTAAAATATAATTTTTGTGGGAAAAAAATAGGATTTTTTATTTTCATGCCCGGGCATTATAAACTTGTGTGAAGCACTTGGGGGTTCAAAGTGCTCACCAAAGATCTAGATAAGTTCCTTAGGGGGTATAGTTTCCAAAATGGGGTCACTTGTGGGGGGTTTCCACTGTTTAGGCTCATCTGGGGCACTGCAAACGGAACATGACCCCCATCAACGTCTGCATTCCAAAACGTTACTACTTCCTTTCCAAGCCCTGCCGTGCACCCAAACAGTTCCCCCCCCCACATATGGGGTATCAGCGTACTCAGGACAAATTGGACAACAACTTTTGGGGTCCAATTTCCTTGGGAAAATTCAAAAATTTGGGACTAAAAAATCATTTTTGTGGAAAATTGTTTTTTTTTTTTTTCACACCCAGGCATTATAAGCTTTTGTGAAACACTTGGGAGTTCAAAGTGCTCACAACAGATCTAGATAAGTACCTTAGGGGGTCTAGTTTCCAAAATGGTGTCACTTGTGGGGGTTTCCACTGTTTAGGCGCATCAGGGGCTCTCCAAACACACATGGCGTCCAATCTCAATTCCAGCCAATTTTAGTTTGAAAAAGTCAAACGGCGCTCCTTCCCTTACGAGCTCTGCCGTGTGCCCAAACAGTGGTTTTCCCCACATATTGGGTATTGGCGTACTCAGGAGAAATTGCATAACAACCTTATCTGTCCATTTTCTCCTTTTACCCTTGTGAAAATAAAAAAAAAGTTTGTAAAAGATCATTTTTGTGGCTAAAAAGTTAAATATTCATTTTTTCCTTCCACGTTGCTTTAGTTCCTGTGAAGCACCTGAAGGGTTAATAATCTTCTTGAATGTGGTTTTGAGTACCTTGAGGGGTGCAGTTTTTAGAATGGTGTCACTTTTGGGTATTTTCTGCCATATAGACCCCTCAAAGTGACTTCAAATGAGAGGTGGTCCCTAAAAAAAATGGCTTTGTAAATTTTGTTGTAAAAATGAGAAATCGCTGGTCAACTTTTAACCCTTATAACTTCCTAACAAAAAAAAATTTTGGTTCCAAAATTGTGCTGATGTAAAGTAGACATGTGGGAAATGTTATTTCTTAACTATTTTATGTGACATATTTTTCTGTTTTAAGGGAATAAAAATTCAAAGTTTGAAAATTGCAAAATTTTAAAAATTTTCGCCATATTTGCGTTTTTTTCAAAAATAAACGCAAGTTATATCGAAGAAATTTTACTTCTAACGTGAAGTACAATATGTCACGAGAAAACAATCTCAGAATCGCGAAGATCCGTTGAAGCGTTCCAGAGTTATAACCTCATAAAGAGACAGTGGTCAGAATTGTAAAAATTGGCCCGGTCATTAACGTGCAAACCACCCTTGGGGGTGAAGGGGTTAATATTGTGCAGCTAGGTGTTAAGCCTTCCACAAGTAAGGCTGAGTGATCCTCCAGGGCAGATAGATATGCAAAGGTGCAGGACAGATGGAGCCCCGGCAGTCAAGGCCACTGACTGTCTGTCCGCAGTCTCCAACATCATGTCCGCTCTCTATCTGAAACTTAACCTCTCCAAGACTGAACTCCTTCTGCTCCCGCCGTCTACTAACCTCCCTAAATCTGACATTTCCCTCTCTGTAGGCGGCACCATAATAACACCCCGGCAGCAGGCTCGCTGTCTGGGTGTTATGTTTGACACCAATCTCTCCTTCACCTCCCATATACAATCTCTTGCCCGCTCTTGCCGTCTACACCTAAAGAACATCTCTAGAATCCGCCCTTTTCTCACCATGGAAACAACAAAAACCCTCACTGTAGCATTGATCCACTCCCGCCTGGACTACTGCAACGCTCTATTACTTGGCCTCCCCATTACTCGACTATCCCCTCTCCAGTCCATCCTTAATGCAGCAGCCAGGGTCATCCATCTGGCTAATCGGTACTCGGACGCGTCCGCTCTTCGCCAGTCCTTACACTGGCTGCCCATTCATTATAGGATCCAATTCAAAGTACTGGTTCTCACCCACAAAGCTCTCCACAGTGCAGCACCCCCCTACATCTCCTCCCTCATTTCTATCTATCGGCCTAACCGACTGCTGCGCTCTGCAAACGACTTTCGACTAACCTCTGCACTAATCCGTACCTCCCACTCCCGACTCCAAGACTTCTCCCACGCTGCGCCAATCCTCTGGAATGCTCTACCCCAAGAAATTAGGACTATCCACAATTTGCATGGTTTCAGGCGCTCCCTCAAAACACATTTGTTCAGAGTGGCCTATCACATTCACTAATCAAAGTTGTTCTATGTTTAAGTGTGTATGTGTAGCCCATTCATTATCTCCATCCATCCCTCACTCCCTCAAGATGGCTGGACCATCATTGTAAATGCACCATTGTATATACACACCTGTACTTTGTATCTCCCCCACCTCATTGTAGATTGTAAGCTCTCACGAGCAGGGTCGGCTTATTTTGCTGTAATTATTGTATTGTTAACGTTGTTACTTATGACTTATGTTTTGAAACTGTTACACTGTAAAGCGCTGCGGAATATGTTGGCGCTATATAAATAAAGATTATTATTATTATTATTATTATTATAAGGGAGACACACACATAAGTCAATTTGGTACCTTTACTGTAGATGTTGCAGGCACTCCCGGAGCACTGTAGGGTGAAGAGTGCACATCCAGATTCCTCCACTTGGTAGGTGTGTGGCCTCCTGTCCTCTGCCTTTTTGCAATGAAGTCTTGGCCTGCGTGTAGCTGGGCCTAGCTTGGTCTCCGTCCTGTACCTGGCTGACTTTGTGATTGGACCTTCTCACTGAAAGTGCACAGTCTCTACTTGCAGGTACCTGCTCGTCGGACTCTGTCTTCCTGATCCTGCTACGTATCAGCTCTGTGGTACTCCTGGGACTTGTAGTCCTCCAGGAACTCCGGTGTTCTCCTAATGGGTCGTGGAGATCCCTATAGGCTCGGACCCCGGTGTCCGGTGATACTTGATGAGATGAGCTATTACGGCTCCACTGTCTCATAAACTTTTCCACTCGCCTTCGGCCTACCTAGATCCTCACACGATCACACACGCTGGCAGTTGATGGGCTGCCTCTTCGCCGCTCTTTAAGCGTCGGCACGCTTTCCCAGAGCTACACTTCGATAATCAGTTCTGACTAGGCTGGAGTGACTTTCCTGTATCACTCTTACTAGACTCCACTTCAAAGCAACTGAATATCTCTGCAGCCTCTCTGAGGTGACTGAGCTGCACAGGGCTGCTCTGCTCTCTCTGAACTCCCCTAGCAGCCTGAATGTCTCACTCTGGTGGCTCTCTGTCTGTCTCAAACTGAAACTAAACTTCTTTTTATATTCCTATCACAGCTCCCTCTGCTGGTCTTTTAGGGTGAGCTGCGTGTGTGTGTGTGTATAATGACCTCTAGTGGGATCTTCTTTCAGTGCACCCTTCTGGAAGATGTGAATTCAGTCACAGCTGGGCTCCACATGTATACAAACACTAGAAAACACTTTAACAAAACACAAAGGTCACCACTCTTGATGAGAGGAGAATGATATGAATAAGAATAAGGATAAACCTCCCCTCAATGAATAATAGTATCCACAATATTCCTGGGGTCAGATAATTTAGACAACAACAAGTGTATATTCATATCAAAGAATAACCAAAGAACAAATGCAGGGCTCCTCATCAATGTGCAAATATAACAATTAGGAGACCATGAGGTAGTGAATAATGTGATAAAGCATAAGTTACAAAAAAAGCTACACCCCAGGATTATATATAACAATTTAGCAGCAAAAAAGGGGATTATTAAAAATGGACACATATATAGAAAACATCCTCCATAACAAACACCGTGAGGATATATGATATATTTTAGAGAGACAGGTCACCTAGGACCACAAATAAAGGAGAGATTAGATACCAGACAGAAAACATATAATCAGCTCTGCACCGCAAGAGCAAATGATCAGTATATAGCAATCCTGCACCGAAAGACTTGCATATATTCTGCCTGGAATGTAACTATATATATATATGGGACGACATATAGATATGGAACAATCTCACCCATTCATAAAAGTCGTCCCTTCCAACTCTCATCTCCTATTAAAGTATGCATCTGGTCATCTTCCAGAATCAGTGAGGCCCTTTCCCAACGCGTTTCCTCCTGTTAGGATTCATCAGGGGATATGGCATATAGAATCATTTCATCAAATGCATTTCTCTCATTGATGAAATGATTCTATATGTCATATCCCTGATGAATCCTAACAGGAGGAAACGCGTTGGGAAAGGGCTTCACTGATTCTGTAAGATGACCAGATGCATACTTTAATAGGAGATGAGAGTTGGAAGGGATGACTTTTATGAATGGGTGAGATTGTTCCACATCTATATGTCGTCCCATATATATATAGTTACATTCCAGGCAGAATATATGCAAGTCTTGCGGTGCAGGATTGCTATATACTGATCATTTGCTCTTGCGGTGCAGAGCTGATTATATGTTTTCTGTCTGGTATCTAATCTCTCCTTTATTTGTGGTCCTAGGTGACCTGTCTCTCTAAAATATATCATATATCCTCACGGTGTTTGTTATGGAGGATGTTTTCTATATATGTGTCCATTTTTAACATTGGGTTAATTAAATGTTAAGTTTTAATAATCCCCTTTTTTGCTGCTAAATTATTAGTGAACAATGTGCACTTAATTCAATATATAGCTATAAATCAAGGATCAGAATAAAAAATAACTTTATCTATAAGATTATTGGAACAATCTCACCAACATCCTCTGATCCAAAACACCCATCATTGTCCGTATACGGTTTCCTGAGCTAGGGGAGACTTTATAGCTCCATACATTACCCCTAAGAAAACCGTGGACCTCTGAGGTGTGATATAAGAATTAACTCCCAACGCGTTTCTCAGGCTCGATCATCAGGGGAGAACATGCCATTTCATATCAGCTATAACGTGCAGTCATCCGTCACATGCGTACATGTTGTCAAGCGGGTGCACAGATAATACCCACATGGGTTTTAAATAGGACGCCAAAGCGATCAGTGAGTGACGTCATATCCGGTGCGCCGTCTTACTGGGGTGCATCCATGGAGGTGTCGTATACTATGAGACGATCAGTAAATTACGTCACATCCGGTGCGCCATCTCCATGGAACGCATCCATGGAACGCAAGCTTTTGTATCAATGCTAATGACGTCACATCCGGTGCGCCGTCTCCATGGAATGCATCCATGGAACGCAAGCTTTTGTATCAATGCTAATGGTGAGGACCTTCCAGATGTCATGTGACCCCATCCATGATGTCATATCTAAAACATCCCATCTATGCCGATATTATGAATAAATACCTAATTTAATGTTGCATCATTAATAGTGTGTTTTCACTGGAATTTAATGCTGATTGAACTCTATATATATGGGATGATTATAGGAAGCGATTTTTTTCAAAACATGTAAACAACAAGATGTTAGATCTTTAACTGAAGCAAATGCAATATTAATATTGGAGGGTGCTTACAAGAAAGCATTCACCAACGACTTTCTTTTATATTAAATAGTGCCTTCTTTATCAATTACTGCAATAGGCATAAAAAAGTTGCCATGGCAACCGCATGCGGATTCAAATAATTCTCTGCCCACCACAGGTTTATAAGGCACTATTCACACCTAATTATTGTCATAATAGACACTTTAGCTTATAATAGCAGATTAATTGAACGCTCTCCCATACCATTTCAACTGCATGTAAGCGATATTGTTATACCATATACAGTCATGGCCAAAAATTTGAGAATGACACAAGTATTATATTTTCACATGATCTGCTGTCCTCTGGTTTTTATGTGTGTTTGACAGATATTTTTATCACAGACAGAAATATAATAATTGCAAACATATGAGTAACAAAAGCTTATATTGACAGTTAGAATGAGTTAATGCAGCAAGTCAATATTTGCAGTGTTGACCCTTCTTCTTCTGGACCTCTGCAATTCTCCCTGGCATGCTCTCAATCAACTTCTGGACCAAATCCTGACTGATAGCAGTCCATTCTTGCACAATCAATGCTTTCATTTTGTCAGAATTTTTAGGTTTTTGTTTGTCCACCGTCTCTTGATGATTGACCACAAGTTCTCAATGGGATTAAGATCTGGGGAGTTTCCAGGCCATGGACCCAAAATCTCTATGTTTTGATCCCTGAGCCATTTAGTTATCACCTTTGCTTTATGGCAAGGTGCTCCATCATGCTGGAAAAGGCATTTTTGATCGCCAAACTGCTCTTGGAGGGTTGGGAGAAGTTGCTCTTGGAGGACATTCTGGTACCATTCTTTATTCATGGCTGTGTTTTTAGGCAAGACTGTGAGAGAGCCGATTCCCTTGGCTGAGAAGCAACCCCACACATGAATGGTTTCAGGATGCTTAACAGTTGGCATGAGACAAGACTGGTGGTAGCGCTCACCTTGTCTTCTCCGAATGAGGCGTTTTCCTGATTTCCCAAACAATCGAAAAGGGGATTCATCAGAGAAAATAACTTTACCCCAGTCCTCAGCAGTCCACTGCCTGTACCTTTTGCAGAATATCAGTCTGTCCATGATATTTTTCTGGAGAGAAGTGGCTTCTTTGCTGCCCTCCTTGAGACCAGGCCTTGCTCCAAGAGTCTCCACCTCACAGTGCATGCAGATGCACTCACACTGCCTACTGCCATTCCTGAGCAAGCTCTGCACTGCTGGTAGCCCGATCCCGCAGCTGAAACACTTTTAAGAGACGGTCCTGGCACTTGCTGGTCTTTCTTGGGCGCCCTGGAGCCTTTTTGGCAACAATGGAACCTCTCTCCTTGAAGTTCTTGATCATGCGATAGATTGTTGACTGAGGTGCAATCTTTCTAGCTGCGATACTCTTCCCTGTTAGGCCATTTTTGTGCATTGCAATGATGACTGCACGTGTTTCTTTAGAGATAACCATGGTTAACAGAAGAGAAACAATGATGCCAAGCAGCAGCCTCCTTTTAAACTGTCCAGTGGTGTCATTCTTACTTAATCATGACAGATTGATCTCCAGCCATGTCCTAATCAACACCTACACCTGTGTTAATGGAGCAATCACTGAAAAAATGTTAGCTGGTCCTTTTAAGGCAGGGCTGCAATGATGTTGAAATGTGTTTTGGGGATAAAGTTCATTTTTAGCCAAATATTGACTTTGCAAGTAATTGCTGTTAAGCTGATCACTCTTTATATCATTCTGGAGTATATGCAAATTGCCATTAGAAAAAGTGAAGCAGTAGATTTTGTAAAAATTAATATTTGTGTCATTCTCAAAACTTTTGGCCATGACTGTATATCTATAGTTTAAATAATGTCCAGTGTTCATAGCTAGGTATTTTCAAAAAATTGGCTATGTAGTTTTCACAAAACGGATATAGACAAAAATCAAAAAAAGTAAGTGACCATGGTTATGGTTAAATACATATTGGGTTCCAATTTAATACATACCCCTATAAATATGCTAAGGAACCAGAAGCCATTTAATAGAAATTCCTAAAATAATTTTTCTGGGAAAATTCAAAGTTCCATGTATGTGGCATTGGTGATGAATCAAAAAAAGACAAAAAAAGTGAAATAATGGGAGAAGGAGCAAAGGCGAATAATATTGCCTCTAAATGGTAATAGATGAATCTAGAGGACAGAGGAGGAGACCTGGTATGAGGGGGAACACAGATACCTATGAAGCCCTATAAAACACTATTTCGCCCTGCCTGTCCGTGGAGGTTGGCACCCTAAAAAGATACGACATTGGCGCCCCCACTCCGCGACGGCTCATCCTATTGTGACCTGCAAAACCCTATTTAGAGCTAATATAAGTGTGGGAAACAAAAGTTACATAGATAGGAATGAGATAGAATAAAGAAAAAGGGGGTTTGAGGGTAGGCATACATCAAAAGGAAGGTAGGAAAACTACACAAAGCAATTATATGTGAGCACCTCATTTAGGCCAATGGTTGTTGTGTTTTTAAACGGAAAATCCATTTTGCTTCACATTGTAGAATCCTCCTGTCCCAGTTGCCACCCCTCTTTGGTGCTCCTATTTTATCAATGCCTACGAATTTGAGATTGGTTGTATCCCCTCATGGTGGCTAACCATATGTCTTGCTAACGGTGTATCCCTTTCCAGGGCAATATCTCGTAGATGTTCACCTATTCTTCTTCTGAATTCTCGTATTGTTTTTCCCAATATTCAAGATTACACGGACAAGTGGCTTTGTAAATGACACCCTTTGTTCGACAGTTGATGAAATGGCGTATCTCATAATACCGTTCATTGACATTGCTTCTGAATGTACCTCCAGTGGATATGACCGGACATGCTACACAACCGCTGCATTTATAGCAGCCCTTGAGATTACTGGTGAGCCAAGTTTCTGTCTTTGGGGGGTTATAGTGGCTATGTACAATCCTATCCCCTACAGATTTTCCTTTTGAAAAGGTAATTTTGGGATAACTTCCCACCAGGTCTCCAATGTCCTCATCCATCTGCAAAATTGACCAATGTTTATTCAAAATTGATCGTATATGTTGTGCTCCAGAATTATAGGTTGTAATGAACCGACATACCGAAGATTCGCTTTTGGGTTTTACAGTATTCAACAGTTGTGTCTGATTGAGAGCTCTTGTGTCATGATATGCTTTACATAGGATCCCATCCGGGTATCCCCTGTTTAGAAAGCGCTGTCATAGATCAGCTGCCTGTTCTTGAAAGTCATCCTGTGAGGAACAATTTCTACGTACCCTCATATATTGTCCTTTTGGAATTCCCTTCTTAAGGGGTACTGGATGGTAACTATCCCACCTAAGAAGGGCATTCGTGGACGTGGGCTTTCTATAAATTTTGGTGTCAATGTTCCCATTATCAGTCTTTTTGATGTTAATATCCAAAAAAGGAAGTTCCTGCATGTGATGTTCAAAGGTAAATGAGAGGCCCAATGGATTGATGTTTAATTTTGCCACGAAATTCTCTAGATCTGAAATACTCCCATTCCATACCAAAAAGACGTCATCAATATATCTTGACCAAAAGATGATTCTCTCACATTCTTCAGTGTACAGATCACTGAACACTATAGTTTCTTCCCACCAGCCCAGGAGCAAATTGGCATAAGATGGTGCACATGGACTCCCCATCGCTGTGCCCCTGAGCTGGTGGTATACACTATTATTAAACAAGAAGTAGTTTTTGGTCAAGCAAAAATTCAGTAATTTAAGCATAAAGGCATTATGATTCGAACATTGTTGGCCTCTCTTCTTTAGATAGAATTCAACTGCATTTAGACCATTCACATGGTTAATGGAAGAATAGAGTGCCTCAACGTCAATACTGCAGAGAATTGAGTCAACATCTAAATTTAGACCATCTAGCTTTCTTAAAAGATCTGTTTAGTCTCTAGTGTAAGAGTTCAATGATATAACAAATGGTTTAAATATCTCATCCAGGTAGACACCAATGTGGTGCGTCAAACTATCAATGCCCGAAACTATAGGCCTCCCTTTTAGGGGGGACAATCCCTCATGGATTTTAGGGAGGCAATAGAAAGTTGCCATCACTGGAAACGAAGGATACAAATAATCATACTCATTCTTGTCTATAAGAGACTCATTAATATCATCATCCAATATTTCCTTCAATTGACTCAAAAAAATATTTGTAGGATTACTGAGCAATTTTTCATATGATTTCCGATCGTTTAATATGTTTTGCCACATTTCTTGATAGTCTAGATGGTTCATCACCACTGTGTTCCCACCCTTGTCTGAGGGCTTGATTACAATGTTGGCATCATTCTCAAGGCTCTTCAGAGCTTCCATTTCTGTTTTTGAGAGGTTATATCGTGTATTGGCCCTTATATTCAAAGATTCAAAAATCCTTAGTGACTAACTCAAGAAACACATCAATTGTAGATTTATCACCCTGTTGTGGGGGCATCCTTTGACTTTTGGGTTTAAGGTGGGTAAAGGGGCCCTCTCCTGAAAGCTCAGGAGAAGGGTCTGCCAATCCGCATAGTAATCTGATATCCGGCAACAAAGAATCCGGAATCCTAAGATCTTGGTTGATACAATTATCTTCCCTGATAAAATGTTTTCTCCATCTCAATTTCCAAACAAAAAGGTGAAGATCCTTAATGCTCTCAAAAGTCTCGAATTCAGAGGTAGGTACAAAATTTAAACCTTTACTAAGGACCTGAGATTCTATATCACCCAGAGGCCTAGATGAAAGATTGATAATCTGATTGGCCTCTGTGGAATCTAGTTGTTGGTCCCTGGTCTGTTCCTCAGATAATACCCCTGATCTAAAAAACAGGGCCCTCCCAATCTATCACCAGGTCGTCCTCTCTGGTTACCTCTGCCTCTATGTCTATCTCTAGAGTTCCTAGAGCGAGTCTCTGAATCAGACAGATCAGTGTCTGTAGATGAAATATCTGTCTCCAAATTTCTAGAAAAATTCCTGTTAGTGGGAAGATGATAAGCTTTATTTTCTTTAAACTCCTGTAGATCACGTACAAAATTGCGATGCTTTCGCTCCTTGAGATTATATTGATATCTTTCAATCATATTTTGTAATACTACTTCTTTTGCAGAGAAATCAGTCTCTGCTGAGAATTTTTTTGTGATCTCAATTTGCTCTTTTAAGAGATCACTTTGTATGGTAAGAGTTTTTTTCTCTTCTTCCAACAAAAGGTTCATAAATCTCAAGGAGCTAGCAGTAGCCTCTTTCTCCCACTGATCACTTAATGTGCTATTCCTATATCGAAATCCTGGCTGTAGAGTAATCCTCAAGTGTCGGGGAACTATGCCAGCTTTGATATAATTTTCTAAGCTTTGAACTTCCCACCAACTCGAAATTTGATTTTTATACACTTTAGTTAACTCTTTAAATGCATTACTATATGAAGGAGTATATTTCGGTTGAATGAATGTTTTATCCGAAAAAACCTCCTTTGCCTCAGCAGCCCATGTATCTATATTAATGCCTTTAGTCAAAAAACCAGCCATGCCACTTGTAATCAAAAAAGTATATAATGGATCTACCAATCAAAAATGTGTGTATAATCAGCAAGGTAGAAGTGCAGGATAAAAATTAACCTTTAATTATAAAATTTAAAAAGAACCAGCCGGCTCACACAATATATGTATATACAAACACTAGAAAACACTTTAACAAACACACAAGGTCACCACTCTTGATGAGAGGAGAATGATATGAATAAGAATAAGGATAAACCTCCCCTCAGTGAATAATAGTATCCACAATATTCCTGGGGTCAGATAATTTAGACAACAACAAGTGTATATTCATATCAAAGAATAACCAAAGAACAAATGCAGGGCTCCTCATCAATGTGCAAATATAACAATTAGGAGACCATGAGGTAGTGAATAATGTGCACTTAATTCAATATATAGCTATAAATCAAGGATCAGAATAAAAAATCACTTTATCTATAAGATTATTGGAACAATCTCACCAACATCCTCTGATCCAAAACACCCATCATTGTCCGTATACGGTTTCCTGAGCTGGGGGAGACTTTATAGCTCCATACATTACCCCTAAGAAAACCGTGGACCTCTGAGGTGTGATATAAGAATTAACTCCCAATGCGTTTCTCAGGCTCGATCATCAGGGAGAACATGCCATTTCATATCAGCTATTGTCATGGAAATATATATGTATTCCATATATTCAAAGTATATTCACATATATGTATTCACAGTTCACAGTTAGATAGATCTCACTTGCTAAAAAAAACCCTGTGCTCACATATTTCTAAGCCAGCTATAATCAGTCGTTTTAAAGAAATCTGGCCTTCATAAGGCCTTCATAAGGCCTTCATAAGGAACAAGTACATGAAGTCTTATTAGATATCTGTTGTTTACCTTATAGTTATGCAAGACAACTAGGTCACAAGAATATAAAACAATAATTCTGCAACTTCAGCTCTTTTGCCATGATTATCATAATTATCATATTTACACTAGAACAGCCAATAATCTAGCAGCTTTTAATTGTATGTTAATTGACTAACCAGCCCCTCTTTGTAAACGTATAAAACCTTGAATGAACAATAAATGTATGTCTTTGACGAACTGTTATACTGACACTTGCGTTGTGGACAGTTTTCATTTCGTTCTGAGCGCTCAAAGAAGACATAATATAGAGATTTGGACATGGCAAGCAGCAAACACTGAAGGATATTTTTATCCTAATTAAATTTCCATATCAGTTGGCGCCCAACGTGGGGCATTGGACGAAACGCACGAGGACCCGGCCGACCGGAGAGACGGGGGTGTTGGCCATGGCCTTGGCACACGGGACGGAGACTGCAGCTCCATCAGTAAGGTAAGAAAACTTTGTCATCTTACCTGAATGTTCCCTGTGCCTAGTCCTAGCCTACACTTCCAGCCGGTCGGACGTGGTCATCACCGCATTCCCAGGTTGTGTAAAAAGTCCATACCCTTATCCAAAAGCCCTGGGATATAAGCCGAGTTGTTTGCTGCTGTGCTGTATATGTTTCATGTTTTATGTGAACCGGGAGAAAGTTGGAAAGGTGACTGTGTTTTTGCTTGCTGATTTCTGGGGGCTGTATAGCAAAAGACAAATTGCTGCATAAGTTCCCGCAGTAAACTTTCACGCACCGGGAGGCCATCCCAGTCAAATCAGACGTGGAGGGCGGGAGCTTTGTTTTGGATAAGTCCACGCAGATATTCTTCACACATTGGAGGGAAGTTATCCCAAAAAATCCAGTTGTGAGAAGCGAGGGCTTTGTTCGGTTAAGTTTCTGCAGTAAACTTTCACGCACCGGGAGGCCATCCCAGTCAAATCAGACATGGATAGTGAGAATTTTGATGAAGGCTATTGCAGATTACTGTGACCGGCGCACCGGCCAGGGCGTACGGTACAGAGAGCGATAGAACCTTGAGCCTCACCGCGCTCAGTGCAATTGGTGAGTTATCAGTTACCAGAGCAGCTTGTATGTGTCACAGATCATCAAAAGAGGATTCGTATTCTCCCGGGTGTCTGTCTCATTGTACGTGTCAACTGTCTGTATCAGGTACTGTCGCTTTAAATCACATCTCCGTGCGCTCTGTCAGTATCTCATTCAGAGCAGTGTGCTGGCTGCAGCAGCGAGAAAACCCCTTTGACCCCCCTCCTCTGCTAATCACGTTGTCTCATCTGTTTCTTGGCTTTGATTTTTATTTTTTTAAGCTAGTTTTTTGGCTACAGGTTTTAACGTGAAAATTATCAGGCATTCAGACTGAACTATATTCATTTTTTTTTTTGCTATTCTGAGGAATAATAATTTTTTTTTTTGTTACGTGTAGTGTTGAGCGATACGATACTGCAAATATCGGATATCGGCCAATATTAGCTGTATCGGCCTTTCGATTCCGAATACCGATATTTTCGTCATATCGAATACCGGAATCGGATTTGTCACTGTCACTGTCTGTGTCCGTCGGTCGGGTCTGTGACTGTCAGTGTCCGTCGGTCGGGTCTGTCAGGAGTCAGCGGCACTTACCTGGCAGAAGATCTCCGGCGGTCACGGGCTGTACTGCTTCATGGCCGCCATCCTCTTCTCCCCGGCGGTCACATGCAGTTTCTCGCGATAACTGCAGTGACTGCTGGGTAATCCCGGCCGTAAAGCAGTCAGTCCGATGACGTCACCGCCGGGGAAGCAGGTAATCAGCTGTGCTGCGTCGCGATGACAGGCTCTGCCTGTCATTGCGATGTAGCAGAGCTGGATCGTCGTGGGACAGTCGTTACTATGGACTGCGTCGGACAGGTGGTATACTGTTGGTTTGTTTTTTTTCTTTTTTTACAGGAGATCGATGGCGTCGCAGGAATGAGAGTACAATAAAAGAAATGAAAACTGTGTTGTCTCTTTTATTTCATTAAAATACTTTTTTCTTGCTTTGTCTTTTTTTTATGCATTTAATAACTTTGGGATTAATAATGGATCGGTGTCTTATTGACGCCTCTCCATTATTAACGGGCTTATTGTCACCGTGCAATCAACGGTGACATTAACCCCTTATTACCCCGCTTGCCACCGCTACAGGGCAAGTGGGAAGAGCCGGGTAAAGTGCCACAATTGGCACATCTTTTGATGCGCCAAATGTGGGGCTGCTGTAGCCTGGTATTATCAGGCTGTTGAGGGCCAAAATCCATGGGCCTTGACAGTCTTTTAATACAAGGCCGCAGCAGTCTGCATTTTACTTGGCTGGTTAACAAAAATAGGGGGACCCCTACGCCGTTTTTTTTTTGAGGGGATCCCCTATTTTTGTTAACCAGCCAAGCTAAGCAGACTGCTGTGGCCTGGTATTATCAGGCTGGCAAGGTCCATGGATATTGGATCCTTACCAGCCTGAAAAACCAGGCCTCAGCGGTCTGCTTCATCTGGCTGGTTAACAAAAATAGGGGGGACCCACGCCAATTTTTTTCGAGGGGATCCCCTATTTTTGTTAATCAGCCAAGATATGCAGACTGCTGTGGCCTGGTATTATCAGGCTGGCAAGGTCCATGGATCTTGGCTCCTTAACAGCCTGAAAATCCAGGCCTCAGCGGTCTGCTTCATCTGGCTGGTTAACAAAAATAGGGGGGACCCCACGCCAATTTTTTTCGAGGGATCCCCTATTTTTGTTAACCAGTTCCCTCTGACGTCACTGATTGTGTCCCTGGCTGACCTGAAGTGAAAGTGGAAAGCAATCAATTAAGCTTTCCACTTCCTCTCCTGTCAGCCAGGAGAGGAACTCATTCATTTGGGGGTTTACTGTGAGGCTGCAGCATTAGCTGCGGTCCCTGCAGTAAACATTAACCCTTTCTGAATGGATTACACCGTGGGACCTGACTGTACATCGGATTGGTAAGAATAATTTTGCTTTATTATTTTATTTTTATTACAGGAAATGGTTTTAGCAGGTAAATAAAATATGGTCAAAAACTGTGTGATTATTTCATTAAACTTCTTTTTTATTAAAGTGTGTGTGTTTGATTTTTCTTTCATACAATAGGATTAATAATTGATAGTTGTCTGATTGACAGCTCTCAATTATTAACCTGGCTTAAAGTGACCTTTCAATTGCAAGGTCATTTTAACCCCTTATTAACCCATTCGCCACCGCTACAGGGCAATGGGAATAGACGGGCAAAGTGCCAGAAAGGGCAAATCTAATTAGAGATTTGCCTTTCTGGGGTGTCTGGGGGCAGATGTTAGTAGCCGGGGGGGGGCAAAAATAATGGTCCCTCTCTGGGCTATTATTATCTGCCCCCACTCACTGGCTTTGTCTGTCTGGTTGCGAAAATAGGGCGGGAGCCCACGCATTTTTTTTCAGCAATTTTACACCTCATATATATATATATATACATGTCATTGAATTTGTGACACACATATATATATATATATATATTATTTAAGTTATATTTATAGTTCATACACTTCTACATAGTATAATAGCCGCTAATTCAATTGCCGGCTTTTGTGAAAATGCAGAACCCGACATGAAATGACACTTGGTTTACATAGAGTTAACCATGTCTTTTCATGTAGTTTGATATCTGATTTGCACAAACAATTACATGAGTGTAAGTGTGCAAAATTTCACACCTGTAGGGGTTAATTAAAGGTGTAAATTCGTAGCAAAAAAGTCGTTTTTTTTACAACGAATTTACACCTTTAATTAACCCCTACAGTGTGAAATTTTGCACACATAGACTGATGTAATTGTTTGTGCAAATCAGATTGCAAACGACATGAAAAGACATGGTTAACCCTATGTACACCAAGTGTCATTTTATGTCGGGTGCTTCTGTCTTTTCACAGAAGCCGGCTTTACCCGGCAATTGAATCAGAGGATATTTTACTATGTAGAAGTGTATAAACTATACATATATGTATATATATATGTCACAATGACATGTATATATATATATATGTTTTCTATGTGTGTATATTTAGTGTTTACAAGGAAATAAAGTTTTTTTTTAGTTGCGATATTTTGTTCCCATAGACTTACATTGGACTTCCGGTATCGGAATCGGATATCGACGATATTTAGTGATATCGGCGATACCATTTCGATACGATATTTTTAGATATCGAGCAGTATCGCTCAACACTAGTTACGTGATTTCAATGTCTAGAGACAGCAAGCAGGTATAGAAGTTGAGGGGGGAAGTGTGGCAGAGCATCTGACTTCCAGAGAGCGGTAGGAAAAAAAAAACCCTACGTTCTCAACAGAAGTTTTTAAGCCTTTTTATTTTGTTTTTAAATACATTTTACAATCAATTTTTCCACCTCTTTTCTGTTTTTTTATTTAGCTGTTTTAGTAGCAAGGTTGTTTTTCAGAGTTTAGATTAATACGTTTTTCTTTTCTCACCTTTTGGTGTGAATTTATTTATTTTTTCTTTTTCTAGAGTTTTTTATAACAAATCTAACTTTTAATTATTTAAAAGTTTTCTATTTAAATACATTTTTAAATAACTTTGAAGAGATTTTTTCTCTAAGCAATTTATTGTAGAATTTTATTTCTCCAGCCATTTTTTTTTTACAAGCTTGCTTAGACCAAGGTCACATAGTTAAGAAGAATTACTCAGGCTGATGTAAGGTTCTTTGTCTCTGTTGACATGTTCCTTGAAACTCAGTTTTCCGTCGGCCATTTTGCTTTCTGTCTTTCTGCAGCTCTTGCCCTCAGTTAATATGGAGTTTCCAGTTTTCATGTTCCCGCCTGATTCTTCCCTCTTGCTTCTTAAGCAGCCTCAGCTGAACAATCAGTGCTCCTGAATCAAGCTCAGTCAGTCTGTGACCTGACTCCTGGAAACCTTGGACTTGTACTCCAGCTATTCCTACTGAGGAACCTTGGAACACTTTTGGACTCTGGAAACCTGCTGTTTGGTGAATCCATGTTTGCAGAGGAATTACGGTACAGAGAAGAGATCCTGAACCTGCTTTGGAGATTTATTGTAGTGCTTGAAGTTACTCTGGCCTGCTGTGTCTCCTGTCGCTGTTCCTGCAAACTGTGTGAACTTTTCAGCATGCTTGTATGAAGTAATACAAGTCATTTCATTTCAACCTATGTCTCCTGTGTTTTCCTCGCACCCAAGCACAAGACGCTATAGGAACTGTACACTATACATGACAAGATTCAGGAGCCAATGTTTAGTGTCTGCTGGGTCTGGGAAAGCCGTGTCTGCGGAGTGGATATCAGATGTCCGTTTAATACCTTATGTGATGACAGTGGTTGTGACTTCTCACAACCATTCCAGGTGAGCGCATTCCCTTAAAATTTTACTCTGGAGTGTTACCACAGGTAAACACTATTGTTTTTTTTTTTTTTTTTTTCCTTTCCTCTTCTCCTTCCAGCACTCTGCCTTAAAAGATCTGGAAGATGGAGGCCCGCATAAAGGAACTTTGCGGAGTGACTGATACAATCCTTTCAGATGTACAGACTTTAAAAACCCGTTTTGCAAGCCTACAGGACCTCACTAATCATAATTTGCAAGTGTTTGGACAGACTACCCAGGAATTGCGAGCCAGGATTGAGGCTCTAGAGGAACGAGCCCAGGCTCCTGCCATAACCCCAAGTTCTGGGATCCCCAAATTACCTCCTTTTCGTTTTGGCGGTGAACGTGAGAAATTCAGGGGATTTATTAATCAATGCAATTTATTTTTCTCTGCACATGCTTCACAATTTCCCACTGAACGATCCAAAGTGCTTACTATAATCATGTTGCTTACCAATAAGGCTTTGATGTGGGCAAACCCTCTGATTGAGACTGAGGATGATTGTTTGAATCACCTTGATGCTTTTATTTCAGCCATGGGGCAGGTGTTTGATGACCCCAATCGAGGTGCAACAGCTGAAGCAGCCATGTTAACTTTGCGCCAAGGTAAGCGTTCAGTAGCCGAATATGCCCTGGATTTCAGGAGATGGGCTCTTGATACACTTGGGACACTTCCGCTAAAAAATCTATTTTTCGGAAAGGGTTGTCTCCACTGATTAAGGATGAACTTGCTCGTGCCGACCCTCCCACTGCGTTAGGTGACTTTATTAACTATTGTATCCGTATTGATGCTCGTCTGACTGAACGCAGACAAGAGAGATGGTTCGAAAATAATCGCACTAACCTTTTACATACCTCCCTCCTCAGCTAAGGAACCTTTGAGTAGGATCACAAGGGAACCAGAACCTGAACCCATGCAGGTGGACTCTTTACAAAGACGGGTTAGTGATGCACGCAAAGAACATCGTATAAAGGAAAATCTATGTTTCTACTGTGGTAAGTCAGGGCACTTCATTATAAACTGCCCCAGCCGTTCTCGTAAGACTACTGCAGCAGTCATTCACTGTGAGTGTTGCGAGAGGAGCTCTGTCATGTCCGAGCCTCAGGCTCCAGAGAGATCTGCTGCAAGAGATCTTGATTTCTCGGACTTAAACTCTGTTAGTTCTGGGGACGATGACGGTATAAACGCTGCAATTTTTCAAGTTTCCTCAGCGGTGTCCCAGCTGAGTTGTAAAAGAAACAATTCTCATTGCTTCCTTTCCATCAAACTCTGGGTTGACTCAGTCTGGGTGTCTAGCTCTGCTATGATCGACTCAGGAGCAAGTGGAAATTTTATGGATATCTCCTTTGCTCTGAAACAGGGGATACGTTCAGTGAAGAAGGCTACTCCAGTACAGATGGAGACTGTGGATGGCTCTCTACTGACTTCTGGACCAGTGGATCAAGAAACAGAGCCTTTGAGGGTCCTTATGGGTAAAGATCATCAGGAGAAAATGTCTTTTTTGCTTATCTCTTCTCCCCACTTTCCCATCATTCTAGGGCTACCATGGCTGCAGGCGCAGAATCCTACGATTAACTGGGAGACCAAGGAATTACACTTTCCGGAGAAACAGATGAGTCAAGGAGTTTCAGCTTGCTCTGTTCCTAAAGGAACCATGTCAGTCCCTGAACTACCAGCTGTATACCAGGACTATGACGATTTATGTGACAAGAAGAACGCTGATCAGCTTCCTCCTCACCGTCCATATGATTGTCCAATTGAATTATTACCCGGAGCCGAGATACCTTTTGGTAAGATCTACCCCTAGCGGGGCCCGAACTAAAAGCTTTGAAGGATTATATAGACGAAAATTTAGCCAAGGGCTTCATAGCCCCTCTTCATCTCCCGCAGGTGCACCCATCTTCTTTGTGAAGAAGAAAGATGGATCTCTGAGACCCTGCATAGACTATAGGGAACTCAATAAGGTTACTATTAGAAACCGTTATCCATTGCCTTTAATCCCTGAGTTGTTGGAGAGAGTGCGGCATGCCAAAATTTTCTCTAAACTGGATCTCCGTGGGGCCTATAACTTGGTCCGTATCAGACCTGGGATGAATGGAAGACTGCTTTCAGGTCACGCTATGGACACTTTGAATATCTAGTTATGCCTTTTGGTCTGAGTACCGCCCCAGCCACTTTCCAACACTTCGTGAATGATATCTTCAGGGATCTCCTAGATACATTTGTGGTGATTTATCTGGATGATATTCTAATTTTTTCTAACTCCACAGAGGAACATAATGGACATGTGAGAATGGTCTTAGAACGCCTAAGACAAAACCATCTCTACATCAAACTTGAAAAATGTGAATTCCATAGGACCGAAATTCAATTTCTGGGGTATGTACTATCTACGCAAGGGATTAGTATGGATGGAAGCAAGACCCAAGCCATCAAGGATTGGCCAATTCCTAGAAATGTGAAGGAGGTGCAGCGTTTCATCGGGTTTGCCAACTTCTATAGACGTTTCATTAAGAATTTTTCTGAGGTAGTGTCACCTATCACCCAACTTACCCGGAAACAGTCTAGGTTCTCCTGGACCCCGCAAGCTCAGGAAGCATTTTCCTGTTTAAAGGATAAATTTACCACCGCACCTATCTTAGTACATCCCAACCCCGAGCTTGCCTTCATAATAGAGGTGGATGCTTCAGACTGTGCCGTTGGAAGCTATACTCTCTCAGAGAACAGGTGAGAAGAATGTCTTGCATCCCTGTGCCTTCTTTTCCCAGCAGTTGTCTTCGGCTGAGAGGAACTACGATGTGGGCAATAGAGAATTGTTGGCCATTATTGCCGCCTTCAAGGAATGGAGACACCTTCTTCAGGGGCTGCACAGCAAATAGTCGTCCTGACAGACCATCGTAACCTTGAATTTATCAGGTCGGCTAAGTGCCTGACTCCTCGCCAGGCTCGCTGGAATCTTTTCCTAAACCAATTTAATTTTGTCATTTCTTATAGACCAGGATCGCGCAATGGAAAGGCTGATGCACTCTCTAGGATTCATTCAGCAGAGACACGTCCACTTACTCCTCCTAAGACTATTCTTCCTGACTCTAGATTCCTGGGAGTGATTCATAATCAAGACCTACTTAAGGACATCAAAGGAAGCATACCATGCGGATTCTTTGTTGGCTCAACCCCCAAGGGACGTAAGTCTTGTCTTTAAGAATGGTGTGTGGATTCAGGGACAACGTCTGTATATACCTGAAACAGTCAGATTGAGAGTATTGCAACTCATCCACGATTCCAAGATAGCCGGGCATAGGGGAATTCTAAAGACACAAGAATTTCTTTCTCGTTTCTTTTGGTGGCCCACTTACAGGAAAGATGTCTTAAACTATGTCACTTCATGTGAAGTCTGTGCAAGATGCAAAACACCTCGCTCCTCACCAACTGGTCTGTTGCAACCTCTTCCCACCCCGTCCCGCCCGTGGGGATCCATTTCTATGGACTTCATTGTGGAGTTACCAACCTCTCAAGGAAGAACACCATTCTAGTGGTGGTTGACCGTCTAACAAAGGCAGCTCATTTTATCCCTTGTGTCGGCTTACCCACTGCAAAACAGACATCAGACTTGATGATTAAGAATGTGTTTCGCTTACATGGAGTACCGGATGAGGTCATTTCGGATCGAGGGGTGCAATTCACTTCAAGGTTTTGGCAAAATTTCTGTGCAGCATTGGACATTAAAGTAAACCTTTCTTCTGCTTTTCATCCCCAGACTAATGGACGACCCATGGAGCAGTATCTCCGCTGTTTTATCTGCCACCTACAGGATGATTGGGTGGATCTACTTCCACTGGTGAGTTCTCTATAACAACTCTCAGAGCGCCTCCACTAAGCAGTCTCCTTTTTACTCTAATCTAGGTTATCATCCTAACATTCTTCCTCGATTTCCCATAGATACGCCCTTGCCGGCAGTGGCTGAAAGAATCACTTCTTTACAAAAGAATATGGATCTTCTAAAGGAAAATCTAGAATTGGCTCAGGAAAGGTACAAGAAAGCAGCAGATAAATTTCGTAAACCTGCACCAGCTTTCAAGGTAGGAGATTTGGTCTGGCTGTCAACCAGAAATCTTAAATTAAAGATTCCATCGTCTAAATTGGGACATAAGTACATTGGACCTTATAAGATCAATAAGATTATAAGTGCTGTTGCTTGTCGTCTTCAACTGCCCAGAACTATGAGAATCCACCCTGTCTTTCATGTATCCCTACTAAAGGCTGCAACACCCAATACGTTTCCTGGACGTTCTTCTCCTTGCCCTGACCCAGTGCTGGTCGATGGTCAGGAAGAATTTATGGTGGAAAGGATTCTAGATTCCAGGTTGTACAGAAATCAGTTGCAATATTTGATTAAATGGCAGGGCTACCCAGTGGAGGACAACTCATGGGAACCAGTCAATAATGTAAATGCTCTCGCCTGCTCCGCCAGTTTCATCAGAGGTACCCTGACAAGCCTGGTCTGAGGTCATCCGGAGGTTGTCCCTAAGGGGGGAGTAATGTAAGGTTCTTTGTCTCTGTTGACATGTTCCTTGAAACTCAGTTTTCCGTCGGCCATTTTGCTTTCTGTCTTTCTGCAGCTCTTGCCCTCAGTTAATATGGAGTTTCCAGTTTTCATGTTCCCGCCCTGATTCTTCCCTCTTGCTTCTTAAGCAGCCTCAGCTGAACAATCAGTGCTCCTGAATCAAGCCTCAGTCAGTCTGTGACCTGACTCCTGGAAGCCTTGGACTTGTACTCCAGCTATTCCCTACTGAGGAACCTTGGAACACTTTTGGACTCTGGAAACCTGCTGTTTGGTGAATCCATGTTTGCAGAGGAATTACGGTACAGAGAAGAGATCCTGAACCTGCTTTGGAGATTTATTGTAGTGCTTGAAGTTACTCTGGCCTGCTGTGTCTCCTGTCGCTGTTCCTGCAAACTGTGTGAACTTTTCAGCATGCTTGTATGAAGTAATACAAGTCATTTCATTCAACCTGTGTCTCCTGTGTTTTCCTCGCACCCAAGCCAAGACGCTATAGGAACTGTACACTACTACAGCAGCGAGAAACCCTTTGACCCCCTCCTGCTAATCACGTTGTCACATCTGTTTTTGGCTTGATTTATTTTTTAAGCTAGTTTTTTGGCTACAGTTTACGTGAAAATTATCTATAAACAACATGCATTCGAGAATAATAATTTTTTTTTTTTTTTTGATACGTGATTTCAGTGTCTGAGAGACAGCAAACAAGATAGAAGGAGGGGAAGTGCGGCAGCAGCCAGCTGACATTCCAGAGAGCGGTAGGAAAAAGCCTACGCTACCAGACAAAGTTTTAAAGTACTTTCTTTTTGTTTTTATCATTTTACAATCAATTTTCCCACCTCTTTCTGTTTTTTTTTAATTACTGTTAGAACAAGGGTTGTTTTTCAGAGTTTTATGATAATTTTCTGCCCTTTTTGGTGAATTTAATTTTTTTTTAGGTTTTTTTTTTTTTATAATCTAACTTTTGTTTTTAACATTTTCTTTAAGTACATTTTTAAATGATTTGGAGAGATTTTTTCTCTAAGCAATTTTTTTAGAGTTTATTTCTCCAGCCATTTTTTTTTCTACAAGCTGCTTAGACCCAAGGCTCCATAATAAGGAGAATTACAGCTGAGGAGAGAGCAGACACAAACGCGCAGCGTTGAGTAGCCCTCCCGTCGGGCATTCGGCTTGACAAACAGAACCAGAGTGCAGCAGTTTTCAGATTTTTAAATCACCTTTGTTAATAGGTTTTTGGAATAGACACAGTACGTAAGAATCGAAGGCTAGCATGTGAATAGAATGTCAGAGTACGTGAGAAGCAAATAACAGGCAGCCTTTCGCTGCATAATGAAATTTTTTTCTTTTGTTTTGTTATTTGAAAGGTAACGGGAAATTTATTAATAGATTACCATCTGCTATAAAGAGCAGGTGCATCGTGTAAAAGATACAGCAAGTTAATTTGAACGGACCAGGAAGTGATTTTTTTTTTATTTTATGTGAATAAGTTTGAAAAGGTGTTAAATCATCTGTGAGAAAAAGATCACTGACATGTCACAAGAGCAGAATTCAAAGTCACACACATCACATGTCCATCATGTGAGACATGGGACAGGTGTAGGCTGCTCTCATTGAGTAAGGAGCCTTGTACAGGGAAAAACGCTCCCCGCCTCTCTCCACAGGGAGAAGGCATTTTTGTTTCAACCATCCCCTCTCAAGAGTCACAGGGGGGACACCCTCTCCTTTTTCTTCTCTCAGTCCCTTTCTCTTCTTCTTCAGACTTTTCTCCTCTTCCTCACTGCCATCCTCTCATTCCTTCTTTCCCTCCTCACATCTCTGACACATCCATTCTTCTTCTCTTCTCTCTAACTCTTCCTCTCCAACTCTCAAATCTTGTTCTCATCTTCTCTACTTCTCCCCCTCCATCTTTCTTCTCTCTCTCTCCTCCATCTTTCTCTCTTTCCCCCTTCACTCTTCTCCCCCCCTCCTCTTTCTCTCGCTCCTCCCTCACACCTCCCTTCTCTTCCTTTTTTCTACTTCGTTATCAACTGGGTCAACGCCCAATCCAAGCAATGTGGTGTCCCTGTATTCAGTGTCTCCAGCACAGGCACCTTGTCTATCCCAAGCACAGTACAAACATTGCCAGTCATTATATCAGGAAGAAAGTGCAGATCTCCTACACAAACGCTACATGTAGCCCCAGACACAACAGTCCACAGCTAGGGCTTCACAGGGGGGTGGTATAGCTACAGAGACAAATGAGAACCTCAGTGCCGAGCAGGCTGCCAGCATGGAACCATGACACTGATCCACCGCAGCCTCAGCAAGGAAGTGGGAAATCCCCATGCAGCAAGACAACTTTAAAGCCCAAATCTCACCCAGTGTATGCACCAAGTACACCATGTCACTTCTTATCTGATGAAGATGAAGATGCAACGTCACACATGCTGCCCAATACTAGGGAAGGAAACACACAAGCACCAATAGAGCAGGGACAGATAGAGGCACCATCCTATGAGCCCTTCATCCCAAGCCAGGTGATCAGTATGCTGCCAGACCCAGGGATACACCCCATGCCATTTTGCCAAAAAATGCAGCAGATCCAGCGAACGTATGCAGCAGCCTGGACTGATCTCTGGACCGTAATGGAAATAAAAGCAGGTGATGCATTCTGGCCAATTATGAGAGAACACTTCAAGCTTCCAACAGAGTTAGATGCGTATGCCTGGGAGACAGGACCAAAGCTAATTGAGCAACTCAGAGAATGGGCCAAAAGCAGACTGACAGGACAAACTCTCAGCCTACATGTCAGAGTCAAGACAAGACAGAGTCTGTGGAGAAGTTCCATGACAGAGTAATGCAAGTGTATTCAAGATTTGGGCCTCATTACCCATATCAGACACACAGACGGATGTTGCACAGGCTTTGGGTCATGGACTGAGAGAACAATCAGGAAACCACTGTAGCAGCCAGGCTGAGTACAACGTCAATAGCAATGGATACCCTGTCTCACAGTAGCAAAAAGGATTAGTCCCGCCGGGACAGAAGGATGTCAAGTGTTACAACTGTGGCGAGTTTGGTCATTTCCGGAACCGTGCAGAACACTGACTTCCACCCAGAAAAGAAGAAACACAGAAAGCAGTGAAGAACCCCGTCCATAGGACAAGAGCACACCAAGTCCACAGGGAACCCCACCAGTGGGACCAATATCCTGAGAGTGGATGGCGTAGTCAGATCTTTTCTTGTGGAACTCCGCAACCTCACCTACTATCAGAATCTTCTGCTTCCTGCATGGGAATTGATGGTCAAGTCAGATATTTCCAGATTATGAAGCCCCTGAGCGTGTGGACTCAGCCAGAACACTCCATCATGTCCCAGTTTGTTGTGTAAAAAACCTGCACCCTCAACCTATTGGGAGTGGACCTACTGCAGAAGCTGAAAGCGACCAGAGTGTTCCAGGAAGATGGGACCATGACACTTTCTTCACCTCTGACCCAAGAAGAAACAGGAACCTCAAACAACCACACTGCAGACCTATCACAGGAGGTGCTGGACATAGTACCAGAAAAGCCACTCCATCACCCAGGTCAAGATGTCTCTGACCAACTGAAGGTCTAAGTGACTCGCCTAAGAAGACGGCCTGAGAACTTTGACATTGGCCAGGATATTTCAACTCAAGAAGGACCCTACTCGCTTCATGGAATGGCAACACCTCATCCAGCTCTAACGCCAGAGGTTCATCTTTTGCAAGCACCAGGAGGTGCCCCCTGCAATCAACCAGTTCACCCAGGCCCTAGACCGGAAAAAGGCCACTCAGCTCTTCAAACTTGTGCACAAATATTGACCTGAGACCGAGCTGGAGAAAAAGAAACTACTGATGGCCCATGCTGAGAAAAAAGCAGCCGTTTAAGGAACGTCCCAACAAGAAGACCCCCTGTGACCAGAGCAGGTGCTAACACAGTGACTGTCTTGGTGGAGAACAAGAAAGCCAGCTGGTCGTCATCTCTCATGATGTGGATCCTAGTAGACGGCTTGTTTTCCCGCCAGCTCTGCACCAGCAGATGGGAGTCCCCTGCCGCATACTGAAGGACAAGGCCAAACTGGGCTGCCTCGCCCATCGGAATCAATCCCAGCTTTCCACAGTGAAGAAAAAGACTGTAAACCCCACTGAGTTCAGAATGGTGCAAGGCCTGGAGGCCGCGAAAGAGGCTACGGTATTTGAAACCCCAACAGTGCTGAACCATCACACTCTGCTCTCAAGAGTCCCAGTCACCGCAACGGTATTCACGGTGATCAACCTGGCCAGTACCTTCTTCAGTGTTTCCCCTCCACCTGGAGGCCTGCTTTCACGCACCAGTGCAGTGCATATGGACAGTGTTGTCTCAAGGTGCTCAAAACAAGCCCTTCAAGTTTCACCAAGACAATGTCCTCCATCCTCGTCAACTGGATTGCAGAATATGCAAGAGTCACTCTTCTACAACACGTGGATGACTTTCTCTTTTGTGTGGTTGACATCGACACCTGCACAGTCTATTCCTTGTCTCTCCTACTCTACCTGGAAGAACAGCAACGCAAGGTCTGGAAGAACAAAGTCCAGTGATGCCAGAAGCAAGTTACATCCCTGGGACACTGTATTGCAGAACCTGGATCCCTGATGCCTCAGTCCTAATGCAGCCTCTGTGCGCTTGCATCAACGCAACCCCGCTCCTTCTATCAGACGCAGCCTTCAACCCATTCAGGAGATTGGAAGAACTCCACAGTCTCAGCGCCAATACCAGGCCTACCTGACTATGAAAAGTCTTTCCGTCTACCTGATGGAAGAAAGAAGGTCATGCTACTGGAGTCCTGGCACGGATTCACAGGGGAAAACAGAGACTTTTAGGCTGCCTCTCAGCCCGCTTGGATCCAGTTGCAAGAAGAGCACCCTCCTGCCTGATGGCAGTATCCGCAGCACACACCCTCCTGGACAAGGTTGCTGACATCACTCTTGGACAGCCACTGGAAACTCTCACTCCGCATGACATCTTGGCAATCTTCAATCAAGCTCAACCAACAGTAATCTCCCCACCGCCAGGCATCTTTGTGGCGCCTCTATTGCCTTTGTCTCATAATGTCACCGTCTCCAGACCTACAGTCCTCAGCCCGGCCACTCTACTCCCACTCCCAAGGGGGGATACTTGGATGGCTCCAGAAGAAGTTTCAACACAGGAAGTGCAGTGACCAGCAATCAAGAAATCCTGTGGTCCAGAAGTCTGTCACCTAGCCTGTCAGCCCAGGAAGCAGAATTGATAACGCTGACGAAGGCCTGCCAGATGGCAGAAGGCAAGACTGCAAACATCTACACGGACTACAGGTACTCGCATGGCATAGCACATGACTTTAGACCCATCTGGGCTACAAGGGACTTCATCACAGCAAACGGGACAACCGTGAAACATCATGGAGCCTTCAGGGACCTGCTGGGCGTACTCCAACTTCCAAAATGGTGGCAATTTGAAAAATCAAAAGTGCATGGAAAACTGAAAACAGAAGAGGCGTGAGGCAATAACATGGCGGACATGACAGCCAAAGAAGCAGCCAAAGGAAGACAACA
Organism: Oophaga sylvatica; assembly: GCA_033576555.1. Taxonomy (NCBI): domain Eukaryota; kingdom Metazoa; phylum Chordata; class Amphibia; order Anura; family Dendrobatidae; genus Oophaga; species Oophaga sylvatica. The sequence goes on along the minus strand of JARQOD010003094.1, from coordinate 4,669 downwards.
TGGAGAAGTGGGAGAGGTCGTAGAGCCGGACGGCTACTACATGACGACTGAAGACAAGAAACCTGACAAAAGACGTCCTGGAATCTGCTCAAGAAGTTACAAGATCAAGCTCCAAAAGGAGAAAAAGAGCTGAATGGGAAAAAAGCAACACGTGAAGAAGGAAGGCTATCAATAATAGACTTCAAACTCTGCCTACCACAAAGTATGCACCCTATGGTGGCCCACATCCACATATCAAAGACACAGATGAATGATCTGATTGGTGCTTACTGTTTCGCTTCAGGGATCTCCACCCTAACAGCCAAATTCACCAGCAGCTGTCCGACCTGCGGCAAATGCAAGCCTGGACGTATGGAAGAAAGTCCCCCTCACCTCATCTGGAAAGACCACTCTACCAGCTTCAAAGGATCCAGATAGACCACATCCAGTATCGCCAAGTGAAGAATTCAAATACGCCATTGTGGTCAAAAGAAGTATTTTCAAGATGAACAGAAGCCTTACAAGTCAGCAAAGACTACTGCAACGAAGCTACTTTCGGAAAATAGTGTGCAGATACGGGGCTCCAGAAATGATAGAAAGTGATCAGGGACCCGCATTCACAGCAAATCTGACACACGAGACCCGATTAGCAGTAGGGTCAGACCTAGGCCTACACACTCCTTACCACCCCCAGAGCAGCAGGAAGGTAGAAAAAACTGAACGAAACACTTAAGAATAGAATGCTGAAAAATTGCCCAACAGACACGCAAACCATGGCATGACACACTCCTAATTGCACTGTTTAGCGTAAGGCACACTCCCAGAGACCCAGAAAAGCTGTTTCGTGCCTGCATCTTCTGCTAACAGATAAGACATTTTCTTCTTTTAGTTTTTTGGTGGTGCTTGCAGTTTAGTTCAGCCACTGTTGTTTGTTCATTTGCCTTTTCCAGTTTTTTTCAGTGGTTGCTGTTTAGTTTTTGTTACACTAGAGAACTAATTTAGGTGGTAGAGGTCGTGTGATCTCAGGTGTTTTTGTAATTAGTAGAGTTGGTACTTTTCAGGGTTTTTTGGGGTTGCAGTAAGTGCCTTTCCTATCCTTTTCTATCTAGGAAGTTTGGGCCCCAACGTTTGCTCATACTATTTTCTGTCTGTGTCTGTATTTGCTCTTGTCTAACCGCCATTACATGTTTGGGGGCTTCCTATGTTCTTTGGGGATCTGCTCCGGGGCAGATAGCTTTCCTTTTTCTATCTTTAGGTGTAGTTAGCTCTCAGGCTGTGACGAGCGTTAGACCACGTAGGAACGCTCCACGGCTGCCTTTAGTTGTGGTGGTTAGTCAGGGTACTGCAATCCCATAGATTCCAACCTCTCTGGTGTATTGCCTTTTTTTGCCTGCTCTCCTCAGCTACCAAATCATAACACTTATGTAATTGAATTGGTCAAAAACTAATGTCCATTCTCGAGTTTTTCTCTTCACTGCCAGATTTGATGATCCTGTCCAAGAGCCCCAGATGACACCAACCTCTGTGTAACTAGAGGGAAAGCCTGTTTGGATCCACGTATCGCATTGCAAGGAAGCTCCCGTACCAGGAGAGACACCTAAGCCATGAAGGATGTCGTGGATGCTCTGACTGACCAGACAGATGACCTACTTGATGAGTTCAAGGCCAGAGACCAAGTTAAAGCAGGATTTGAGTCACTATTGCCACTAGTAACTATAAACAAAAATGTTGATTGGATAAATTACATCTATTATAACCAGCAGAGATTCGTTAACTTCACCATAGATGCTGTAAAAGGTTTGGCAGCACAGTTAGGCCCCACTTCCATTATGGCATTCCAGAATAGAATGGCTTTGGATATGATTCTAGCTGAGAAAGGAGGTGTTTGCAAAATGATCAAAGACACCTGTTGCACCTACATCCCAGACAACACTGGCCCAAATGGTAAAGTCACAATGGCAATACAGAAACTTACTGAGTTATCAGAGGAACTGAAACAGAACTCAGGTGTCACTGACCCATGGGATCGATACTTTGGGTGGATGAGTGGGTGGCAGAAAATGTTGGCACAGGTTGGGACAGCCATTATGGGGGTTCTCATTTTTGCATTAATTACTGGTTGCTGTGTTATTCCTTGTATCCGTAGGATAATGGAAAAACCTGTCCAGGAGACAACCAATTTGATGCCACTCACCATCTTGGACCTCGCACCAGTCTGGATGGAACTGCCTGGCTTGACCAGATCTCCGAACTACCTCCAGACTGAGAATACACATCCTTGATGAAACATCCTATCAACTATGAGATTATGATTGCAAACACAAACCCCCGACAGGGACAGTCCTCCTGACCGCCCATTTGCGAAAAGTCTGTATTCGGTGGGGGAGATGTTGTGAATGGACTTGAAATGAGTTCTGAGCAGAGGCTCCCTCTGGTGGTTACAAGCGGTACTGGACTGTCCAGTGAAGATTGTGAGGAGTGGGAATCAGGTGTTACTGACTGGTCTTATATAAGGGAGTCGCCTTCCCATCAGGGTTGCCGGTGATCAATTGTTCTGGTCTCAATCCTTGAGTCCTGTTTCCTTTGTAGCCTGCTGTGTCGTGTCTGCATCTCCTGCTAACAGATAAGACATTTTCTTCTTTTTGTTTTTGTGCTTGATTTTTGCATTTTGTCCTGCACTTCTGTGGGGGCCTTCAGGGTCCCCTCCGGGGGCTTTTGCCCTCTCAGTTTAGTTCAGCCACTGATGTTTGTACTTTTGCTTTTTCCAGTTTTTTCAGTGGCTGCTGTTTTGATTTTGTTACACCAGAACTAATTTAGGTGGTAGAGGTCGTGTGATCTCAGGTGATTTTGAAATTAGTAGAGTTGGTGCTTTTCAGGGTTTTTTGGGATTGCAGTAAGTGCCCTTCCTATCCTTTTCTATTTAGGTAGTTTGGGCCCCAACGTTTGCTCATACTATTTTCTGTCTGTGTCAGTATTTCATCTTGTCTAACCGCCATTACATGTTTGGGGGCTTTCTATGTTCTTTGGGGATCTGCTCCGGGGCAGATAGCTTTCCTCTTTCTATCTTTAGGTGTAGTTAGTTTCTCAGGCTGTGACGAGGCGTCTAGGACCAACGTAGGAACGCTCCACGGCTGCCTCTAGTTGTGGTGGTTAGTCAGGGTACTGCAATCTCATAGATTCCAACTTCTCTGGTGTATTGCCTTTTTTACCTGCACTCCTCAGCTACCGAAACATAACACATCCTCTTCACCCTTAGGTGCCGGTTTTTTCTTTGTGGCCAAAAAGGATGGTTCATTAAGGCCGTGTATTGATTATCGTCTTTTGAACAATATTACTGTGAAATATCAATACCCGTTACCCTTGATTTCTGACCTGTTTTCCAGGGTGAAAAACGCTACTTGGTTTACCAAGCTTGACCTCAGGGGGGCATATAACCTTATTCGCATTAAGCACGGGGATGAATGGAAGACGGCATTTAACACCCCTGAGGGGCATTTTGAGTACCTTGTGATGCCCTTTGGGCTCACTAATGCTCCTTCTGTCTTCCAGTCCTTCATGAATGACATTTTCAGGGATTTTGTGGATAAATTTCTGATTGTTTATTTGGATGATATCTTGATTTTTTCCAATGACTGGGACTCTCATGTGAAACATGTTCGAACTGTATTCCAGATTTTGAGAGAGAATGCTCTGTATGTGAAGGGATCAAAGTGTCTTTTTGGCGTACAGAGGATCTCATTTTTGGGATTCATTTTGTCCCCATCTGTTATTGAAATGGACCCGGTCAAGGTTCAGGCCATTTGTGATTGGGTCCAACCTACTTCATTAAAGGCTCTTCAAAGATTTTTGGGTTTTGCCAATTTTTATCGTAAATTTATTGGTAATTTCTCGGTTATTGTTAAACCATTGACTGATTTGACCAGAAAGGGTTCTGATGTGGTGAATTGGCCTCCTGAGGCAGTCTCTGCATTTCAGGAACTTAAGCAGAGATTCACTTCTGCTCCTGTTCTACGGCAGCCTGATGTTTCTCTGCCATTTCAGGTGGAGGTTGATGCCTCTGAAATTGGGGCAGGTGCCGTTTTGTCCCAAAAAGATCCAGAGACCTCTAAAAGTAACCCTTGTGCCTTTTTCTCTCGAAAATTTTCTCCTACTGAACGTAATTATGACGTGGGTAATCGGGGGTTACTGGCCATGAAGTGGGCTTTTGAAGAGTGGAGACATTGGCTGGAGGGAGCCAAACATCAGGTGGTGGTCCTTACGGACCATAAGAATCTGGTTTATCTGGATCTGCCAAGCGACTCAATCCTAGACAGGCCAGGTGGGCCTTGTTTTTCACACGTTTTAATTTTGTGGTTTCCTTTCTTCCTGGCACTAAGAATGTTAAGCGGATGCCCTCTCGAGGAGTTTCCTTGCGGACTCTCCTGAGTTATCTGATCCTTCTGTTATTTTGAAAGAGGGTGTAGTTCTTTCCGCCATCTCACCCAATTTGAGACTTGCTCTGGAGGGGTGTCAGGAGGATAGGCCCAAGCGCTGCCCTGTTGGAAAATTGTTTGTCCCGGACCAGTGGAAAAAGAGTGTGATGTCTGAGATTCATTGTTACGCGTTGGCTGGGCATCCCGGAATTTTTGGTACCAGAGACTTGGTTAGTCGGTCCTTTTGGTGGCCTACCTTGTCTCGTGATGTCAGGGAA
>JARQOD010003093.1:0-68947 GCA_033576555.1 Oophaga sylvatica | reverse complement strand
CCTATTTACTTATACTCAAGTTCACTGTTGTTACTTGTTAGATGCTTTTGTTCATGGTGTAGTCCGAGGACGTGCTACCTTTAACTAGGGGGGAATGTGGTGCCCTGCGTCTTATTCACCACAAAAGGGTTAAAAATGTACTGTTCTGTATGTGTTTTGTGAGCAATGGGAGTTATGCCTTCTCTGCTGGACATACACACATAATTTGCCTCACTCCCTTACTTGTCCGAAGCTGAGAGCTTTGCAGACATACCCTAACTGGGAGGGGGGAGGAGCGTAATTGTTGTTCTCGGTGTGGGTAGAAGAAGGAGAATGCTGGGATGCTATGATGACATGTGGCTGATCCCAGAGTGATAGCTAACAGGCAGGGAGCCAGCCCCTAGATCACCTATGCTTTCAGGGCTGGTGATAAGCTGAGAGACTGCGTGGGATTACACAACCAGCAGAAAGGTGTTTTTCCCTCCGAATTACACGCAGTGACCAGGAGTCAGTGAAGGACAGTGCAAGTTGTGTAACAAAGGACTCAAACTGCAAGTTGCTGAAGGCGAAAGGCACGGTGAGTAGAAGAAATAGTGGAAGCTCTAAACTACAGAAAGCCTCGGTCCCAGAAGGGATTAGATTAGCAGGAGGATGCACTGAGTCCTGGCAGGGAAAGATAACTCCCATTGTCCAGAGCAGACTGTAACCGGTGAGCATTGTAATATCTCCTCTGAACTGCACCAGAACTTCAGTAAATACGAAAGTGACTTTCCTTGACTCCTGCCTCATTACTCTGTGCCTACTATCTGTTTCACCATCTCTGGGGAACCTGCTCTGGTTGGAGAGGGTTTTAACATCTGCACTGCCATCACCATCTACTTCCTCAGGGATCCTCTGCAGTGCCGGCTATACTACGGTCGAACACTCCAACTGGTGTCACGAACCACTTCATAAACTTTACTCCCATTCAATTCTACCCCTTTTAATTGACCACCTGGGGCCATGGACCGGGTCGTCGTCGCCGTGACATCTCTCATTGAAGTTAACAGGCCCGGTACTGAGACCTCACGGCCCCTCGGGCGCGAAAATTCCACAACAAAGATGGCTGCGGCATTACAGTGCGTGGCTGACAATCTCTGCATGGGAGCGTCAAAATTGCAGGGTGGAGACCGAGCTCCCGCCAAATATGTTCGGTGCTCGCCAAGTACACCGAGTACAATGATACTCGGGCGAGTAACACGTTCGCTCATCACTAATTGTGAACTGTAACCAGCAAATTCTATGGAAAAATGTCAGACACCATCATTGAGCTGAATCTCAAAAGAAAATGGTACATGCAGCAAAAAAAGGACCCAAAGCACATAAGTCTTTCTACAAAAAAAATGTTTAAAGAAAAGTAAAGTTAAAAGTTTTAGAATCACCAATTCACATCCTTACCTTAATCCTATAGAAATGTTGGGAAAGAACATCAAGCGAACAGTTCACAGAAGAAAACCAACCAACATAATCAAGTTGAAACTTTTTGTAGGGAGGAATGAGCTAAAATCCCACCAAGTCCGTGTGCAGGATTAATCAACAATTGCTGGAAACATTTAGATGCAGATATTGCAGTACCAAGGGAGTGACTTCATATACTAAAAGCAAAGATTGACATAGTTTTGCCAGTCAGAGATGTGATATTTGTAATTTTTTAAGGAGGAAAAATATTCAAGTCTAATATTTTTGTCTCCTTTTTGGTTTCGTTCTCTACTTTTAGGACATTTGTGAAAATCTGATGTAGTTTTAGGTGAAATTTATGCAGAAATATGGAAAAATCTGAGGGGTTCATGAACTTTCCAGCACCACTGTAAAACATGCTCACTACGTAATACTTAATCTTTTTTTTGTACTTTATCTAGTCTCTGAACATGCACACTCATACCCATCCATTTAATTCTATAGTCGCATAAAAAATGAGTCCAGGAAATCGCTTAATCTCAGCTCTCCAGGGACGCACGGATTAAAGGAGCAGCTATGTAACGGAATCTGTCTGAATCCAGAGACTTGCAGCAATGTGTTTTGGCTATGTAGTCAGATCTGAGCCTTAAGGGTATGCCACACTGAACAATATCGCTAACAGGATCGCTAAAAAACGTCACTATTTAGCGATCCCGTTAGCGATGTTGTTCAGTGCGGCATCTGCCAGCGACGAGCTTCCTGCTGTGATCTCGCTCGTCGCTGGAATCGTTCCGGACCCTATTTTCTCATCGGCGCTCCCGCTGGGTAAGTATATATCGCTAGTGTGGCACCTTTTCTTAGCGATTTAGCGGTACTTTTGTACCGCTAAAGTCGTTAAGAAGATCGCTAACGGCGATAGCGTCGTTAACTATATCGCTGAATGTGGCCGCACTTAGCGATATAGAAACAATCCCGCTAGCGATCGCATTAGTATGCGTCGTTATCGTGATCGCTAGCGGGATTGTTTAGTGTGGCAGTACCTTTACATGCTGTGTTTATGTGGCACCCCAGGAGTCCGGTTGCCACAGTGACATTGCCTCCCTCACAGGGAGGAATGTCATGCCTGGAAGCAAGGAGGGTCCCCTTACCAGGGATCAGTAGGAGAGAAGTCAAGCAGAACCTGGGGAGTGGAGCTGTGATTAAACTTGCCCCAGAGCTGAGCGCTAGGACCGGATATCAGAGTCCGTGGTTGTGCGGGTACTGAAGTCCCGGCAGCTAAATCCGGAGGGCAGGGGACTACAGGTCTCCTGGCCCAATCTAATACCCAGCGGCATAGCAGCATGCCAAAGCCTGGAGCCGACGCAAAAAAAGAGAGAGAGACAGTTAGCAGCAGGAGGGTGAGCTGTTAGGCAGCAAGGAAAAAAAAGGAGGACAGTGCAGAAGGAGCAGAAGGAAGGGCTCCGTACCTACCTGCCCAGGTGTATCCAAAATTGCTTCCAGGCTCTCCATCACAATCTGCTACCAGTGCCCCAGTCTGTACTATCAACCATCAAGTAAAGGAAAAGAAAACTACAGTCCTTGTATCCTCCAGTGATCTCTTGCTCCCTGAGTCCTGCACCACAAGGTACACAAAGCCTGACATAAACAGAACAGGTAGCCCTGGGGCCCCGCTCCACTGTGGGGAGCAGAACCATCCCAGCTGTGTCACCATCAGCCTCAGCGGTCTCCTTTTAGATGCTGCTAAAATAGCAGCACTTTTTTCTGTTGCCGAACAACACAGGTGGCGTCACGTTAAATCCCATATATATATTCCCCATTTTACGGCACAGCCAGGGCTACAGAGTCGGGTCATGGCCCCGTGACTTCCCCAAAGAACTGTCCAACCCGGTTCCGAGCACCTCACGGCCCTGGTGGGCGTGTCATCTTGACGTCACGAACAGGATCAGTCAGGTAGCCTGGTATTACGGGTGCTGTGTGCTATAGACTTTATTGAACTGTATAATAGCCGCGATTACTGCGTCACACGCTGGGCAGAAAGCAGGAGGCCCTGACTTGGAAACCCCTGGGAGCTCAATCCATCCCGCAATCTAGGAGAGGATTTGTGGCGGGCACAGCCGCAGCCACCGTAATGCCTTTATCCATGCCGTATATCCTAGGGGAGGCCTGGCTACCTCAGTACGCAGGGGAGTCGCACACCCAGAGCGACTTTAAGGAGAGACTGCATAGTTTATTCGAAGTGTGCCTCCTGTCAGAGAGCCAAAAAGTCAGCATCCTTATTGGCCAGCTAACCAGTACGGCCAGAGGGAGGTGAAGTCCTGGCCGGACACGGACTGTTAGGCAAATCCTATTTCGGCTGAAGGATACTTTTGACACCCGCACAGCAGCGAATATTAAAATGAAATTCTGCGGGTGCAAACAAAGGGTGCAGGACAGTGTACGGGACTATGCCATAAACCTGCAAGAGGTGCTGCAGGCCATTAAACAGGTAGACCCCGACAGTGTGCGAGACGAGGACAGATTGTTAACCGAGCAGTTTACTGAGGAGCTCCTGTCTACCGCTCACCGAACACAGATGCGCATTATGGCCCTGCAAAACCCTGACCTGGACTTCGCACGATTTAAAAACTGGGCCATCCGGGTGCTGCGAGTACCATCCCCAAGTGGCATTGCACTACTCCAGTGCCCAGCTATCACATACCTTTTCCCCGACACCAGTGAAGACCAATGTGCTGACCCTAGATAATGACTCCTCTGCAGGCCTACGTCTCCAGGTCACGAGCTGACCAAAAGTGTGGCTGTACTAACCAAAACCATGCTGTCCATGCAAGTGTCCCCAAAGGAGAAGATCCAGCTGGCCTTCAGTCCAGATGACGTCCTGTGGCGATGGCAGAGGAGAATCCCACCGACCAGCGGGAGAGACAACGATTACTATGACCAGGACGGATGGCCTATCTGTCGCTGCTGCAACTAGGCGGGGCGCATTGCAAGATTCTTTAATTTAAACAAGCAACCCCTGGGGCAGAGGGCCAACCCCCAGGTGACAACAGGTGACAACAATGCTATATATCCTTATTAAAAAGTATTGGGCTGATTCAGACATTACTCGCAGCCCAGATGAACACTTTAACATCTTTGCCAGCAATGGTCAGCCCTTGCCTCAGGTGGGGTATAAGGAGGTGACCATCAAGGTTGGCCGAGTAGAATTGCAGTCGCAAGGTTTGATTATAGTTGATATTGACAGACAAAAATGTCATCCTATGATTACTCTAGGCACCAATGTAATAGAGAATTGTCTTGGAGAAATTATTGTTTTGTTGCAACAGTTAGCCGAGACCGCCAGTTCCAGTCAGCAGCATGTCCTGCAAAAGGAAATCAGAGCCCTGATGCAGAGACAACAGGTAGAGCTGTCTGGACGAAAAGTCAGCAGTGTCAGAGTGAGTGATCCAGTCCCCATTGCAATACTCCCTAGGAGTGAAATGTTGATTTGGTGTCGGGCAGCAATAGGCCTCAGGGGTCAAGATTACCAGGACCTGGTAGAATCCGTGTACTCTGATAATAGACCCACCATCCTGACAGTCAGAGGGGTAGTCGATGTCCGCATGGGGAGGGTACCAGTACGCATCCTGAATTGTGAGGAGAAAGAAATCCATTTACTCCGGTATGCCACCCTTGATAAGCTGTTCACCGTCACTAATAATACAATAAAAGCCATGGAACCCTTGCTTCCATCCGACCAGGCGGAGAACAATGGCTCTGAGGGGTAGCTGGAGGATTGGTGTCAGAAGCTACGCATAGGTACTGACTCCACCCCTTCGCATCAAAAGCATGTGTTTACTGGGTGGTTCGAGAATATGAGCAGATCTTTAGCAAACAACCTCTAGACTTTGGGCAGGTAAAAGGGGTCCAACACCATATCCCCACCAGAGATCATCTGCCCATTAAAGAGAGGTACCGGCCTGTACCCTCAGCTCACTATCAATGTGCCAAGGGTATGTTACGGGAGATGAAGGAGGCTGGGGTAATCAGAGAAAGTTGAAGCCCCTGGGCAGCTGTTAGTCCTCGTTAGAAAGATGGTACAATGAGGATATGTGTTGACTACAGGCAGCTTAACCGCATTACACATAAGGAGGCCTACCCATTACCCAGAATTGAGGAATCAATAGCTGCACTGAGATCCGCTAACTATTTCTCCTCTTTAGATCTCACCAGTGGGTATTGGCAGGTTCCCGTGGCAGAAGCAGACAGAGAGAAGACTTGCCTCCTGACGAAACCGAGGACGGTGAAACACGTCGGGGCTTCTCTGCTGTCCCATCGGTGCTGCCGCAGCTGTTCACATCATGTCACAAGGTAAATAGCTATTTAACTTTAATGGAAGCTTCGTAATACACTCCGTGCTATATTGCCTTCACCTAATAGCCCTTGCTTTCAGGCCAGTATTTTAGGGAATCCCTTTAACATACTCTGATCATTTTTTGTGCCTGTTAAATATATTTGAACAGAAATTTAGGGAGTACTGTGATATTATTCTTATTACTATATATTTTTTCTCCCAAATCTTTGTTACTTCTTATATATTATTGCATTTTCTTTTTGCTATTAGATATTCTGTGACGCTGTGATATGTATCTATGGGACACTTTTTCTGTCTGGCTTGATATTTAATACCTCTATATTTTGCCAATTCTTAAGCTGCTTGTACAATCTACCTCACTCTTATATCTACTGTTTGCCTAACTTTATCATATTGAAATAAATTATTATATTTCTTAAAAATCCTCCTATTCTTTATGGATTTGTTATTTGACTATATTATTGAATTTTGGTCCGTAGTTGGTTGTTTGGTTGGTTTAATATTAGGCCCGGGAGGTATATCCGGTGGGCCACTGAATTGTTTTTGGGTTTAGAGAGGACAGCGTTTACGACACCAAACGGCCTCTGTGAGTTCAACTGCATGCTCTGCAATGCACCGGGAACATTCCATCAGTTAATGGAATGCTGCCTAGGACATAAAAACTTCAAAACCGTTTTGTTGTACCTGGACGATGTCATAGTCTACTGAACGATGTACGAAGACCACCTGGAGCACCTGGCCAAGGTGTTTGAGGCCTTATCCGGTTTTGGCTTGAAAGTAAAACCGTCCGAGTGCTACCTGTTGAAGCCCAAGGTGCAGTACCTAGGTCACGTGGTAAGCGCCGAAGGTGTGGCACCAGACCCTGAAAAAGTCACTGTGATCAAGGACTGGTCAAGACCCTCCACTATCAAGGAAGTGCGGCAGTTCCTCGGGCTGGTAGGTTACTACAGGAGATTCATAAATGGCTTCACAAAGATAGCGGCATCTATGCAGGACTTCTTGATAGGCCAGTCCAAGAAGGCCAAGAACCCGAGTCCTCCGTTCGAATGGAGTAAAAGAGAAGAAGAATCCTTCACTCAGTTGAAGATGGCTCTTACGGGAGATGAAGTCCTGGCCTACCCAGACTATGGCCAACCCTTTATACTTTATACGGATGCCAGCAACGTGGGATTGGGAGCAACGCTGTCCCAGGTACAGCAAGGCTGAGAGTGATTGCCTATGCCAGCAGGAAGCTTCATCCCGCGGAAAGGAACCCTGACAACTATAGTTCCTTTAAACTGGAGTTTCTCACCATAGTCTGGGCGGTAACGGAGTGCTTCAAACACTACCTGGCTTCAGCGAAGTTTACCATTTATTCAGATAATCGCTGACCCAACTTGAAATGGCGAAGCTAGGTGCTTTGGAGCAGCGATGGATGGCTCGGCTGTTCAACTACAAGTTTACCGTCAAATACCAGGCGGGGCATAAAGACGCTAATGCTGATGCGCTGTCCAGGATGCCCAACTTGCAGGATGGGGGAGAAGAAACTTGAAGAAGTCGAGTTAAAATCCTTCCACCACCCCGGTGCGGACCAGTGCTCCCACTGCATGAGGGACAAGCGCTATACCGTGCAAGAGGCAACGATTAACCCATTGCCCACCATGGATGGGCAGAAAGGCAGGACAGCACCCTGGTCCAGATGCTCCACAAGAGACCCAACAGTTGTGGAAGGAGAAGGGCAATCTGTTCATCTGAGGGGAAGCTGTGTCGGTGAAGCGTCAACTCCCGAACCCATGAACTGGTCTGGCAGGTGGTAGTCCCGAAGCGGGATGCAAGCATACCACGATGGAGCAGGACACTTTGGGTGGAAGAAGTTGGAAGTCCTGCTACGTGAGCGATTCTACTGGGTTGGCATGAGGAAAGCAATCGAGAAGTGGTGTCGAGAATGTGATCCATGCAACCTGAGATGGAAAGACCTTGATAGCCAGAGGGTTCCGCTACAACCCCTAGTCACCAAACAACTGCTTGAGCTGGTAGCCTTGGACCACGTGAAGCTGGCCCCAAGCCGGTCAGGCTATGTCTACGCCCTCACCATAGTAGACCCCTACTCCCGGTTCCTGGTAGTAGTGCCAGTGAAGGGTCAGACAGCGAAGATGGCACCCAAAGCATTTCAACAACACTTTTGTCGCCCGCACGGTTACCCTGAACGAGTGCTTACCCAGCCTTTGAAACAGAAGTGTTCCAGGAGTTCAGTAACCTGTAGGCTGCAAGAAAATAAGAACCACGCTGTATCATCCCCAGACCAATGGGTTATGTGAGAAAATGATCCAGGTAGTAATAGACCTGTTGAAGACTCTGCCCATGGAAGAGCGTAGTCTGTGGCCAGAGAAGTTACCGGATTTGGTAGACTTATATAACCACATCCCGGTGAACTCCACCAACTGTACACCGCCTACCTGATGAGGACAAGACCTGGCAAGTTACCCATTGACTTGGACATGGGAGTTTTAACACCGGAGACGACATCACCAGATGCAGACTGGAATACAGAGCGGCAGCAACAATATCACAAGGTGCAAGAATGTGTAGAGAAAAGTTTTCCCAGGCAAGACAGAGGCAGGATAGAAATTATAATAAGCACCCCCCTGCAGTTCCCTTGTCACCTGGAGAACAGGTACTCAAAAGGAAGAGACGAGTTCACAAACTAGATGACCAGTGGGAGGCTGAGCCATACACCTTTTTACCTTCAGATTTTGATAACACCAAGGTGTGCCTCATCAGTAAAGATGGAGGAGAAACCTCAGTGGCAGTGTCGTGCTGAACCCCCCACCCCTTTCACTTCTGCAATAATTCCGACAGCACTCATATTTCTATTTTGAAAAGGCAACCTGCCGATATGTAACAGAGTATGTGCACTTAACTTCTTTGGTCTACCATGGCGAGGCCAGTTATGAGTGAAACCTTTCTTGATAAACCACTGTATGGTTTGGTTCACTGTGCTGCAGCTCAGTTTCATGGTGTTGGCAATCTTCTTATAGCCTAGACAAACTTTATGATGTGAATGTACGTGTGTGCCTCTATGTGTGTGGTTGAGCATAGAATGTATGGACTGTTGGATGTGTGTGTGTGTAGAATATTATATATATATATATATATATATATATATATATATATATATAAATATGAATATATAATATATATACAGTGCCTTGTGAAAGTATTCAGCCCCCTGGAACTTTTCAACCTTTTCCCACATATCATGCTTCAAACATAAAGATACCAAATGTAAATTTTTGGTGAAGAATCAACAAGTGGGACACAATTGTGATGTTGAATGAAATTTAGTGGTTATTTTAAATTTTTGCGGAAATACAAAAACTGAAAAGTGGGGCGTGCAATATTATTCGGCCCCTTTAACTTCATACTTTGCATCCGTGGAGCTCAGCCACAGTGATCTTGGGGTTCATCTTTACCTCTCTCACCAAGGCTATTCTTCCAGGATTGCTCAGTTTGGCTGGACGGCCTGGTCTAGGAAGACTTCTGGTGGTCCCAAAGTTTTTCCATTTAAGGATTATGGAGGCCACTGTGCTCTTAGGAACCTTGAGTACTGCAGAAATTCTTTTATAACCTTGGCCAGATCTGTGCCTTGCCACAATTCTGTCTCTGAGCTCCTTGGCCAGTTCCTTTGACCTCATAATTCTCATTTGGTCTGACATGCACTGTCAGCTGTGAGGTCTTAAACAGACAGGCGTGTGCCTTTACAAATCAAGTGCTATCAGTTTAATTAAACACAGCTGGACTCCAATGAAGGAGTAGAACCATCTCAAGGAGGATCACAAGGACATGGACAGCATGTGATTTAAATATGAGTGTCTGAGCAAAGGGTCTGAACATTTATGACCAGTTTTTCTTTTTTAAATAAACTTGCAAATTTCTACATTTCTGTTTTTCTTCAGTCAAGATGGGGTGCAGAGTGTACATTAACCCCTTTATTCCATCAGACGTACTATTCCGTCCATGTGACCCTGGACCTAATTCCCATGGACGGAATAGTACGTCATGGGCGATCAGCTGCGCTCCCGGGGGGAGCTCAGCTGATCGCCGCCGGGTGTCAGCTGTATATCACAGCTGACACCCAGCACTATGTGTCAGGTGCGGTCACGGACCACCGCGATCAAACATGATCGCGGTGTGTTAGGGTTCGATTTCCCGCTGCTGCACAAGGGGAGTCTCGAACCCGTCCAGCTGCGGTCTCCCATTCATCTCCGGCCGCAGTGGAGCCTGCTCAGCAGAGACGTCGGTCCAGGCGTCTTGCCCACTCCACTACTGGGCAGTGACTTGCTGCTGCCTTTCCTGGATCTGCTATTATAGCCAATGCTGGAGCAGACGTCTTTGGGACAAAGTACTGCATTTTCCCTTCTGAGCATGCCCAGAGTGAGATCTCTCATTGGAGATCAGGGGTCACATGCTCAGGTACTGCAGCAGCTCCTATTGGCCCGCCAGGAAGGCCCTGTTACTACTAGTCTTCTGGAACAGGTTTCTCATTGGTCCTTGTTCCTGGAAGGTCCTGTAGCTGTTGCTATAAAAGGGTAGCATGGCTGGGCCGCCATGCGCTAATATCAACCATTGTATGCTATGCGCCAGTGTGGTCATGTGTGTGTGTGGTTAGGGACCCGGCTGAAATAAGCCACTAGAATACCGACTTAATCGGTGAGGAGTTTGGTGTGCTAGCTGGTCAGGGTCGGTGTCCTAGATGCCCTAGATTACCGGCATAACCGGTGAGGAGTTTGATTGCCGTAATCAGGGTCTGGCGTTCAGACGCCATAGATTGCGGGTGACTCCCGCGAGGACATTAGCGCATGACCACGTATTATGCCCGCTAGCAATTAACCGTGTACCTGAGAGCTTGACAGGACACGGTACTTTTTCTCAGCGGCTCTGTGACGTAACAGGGTTCGCTTTTCACGCTAGACAGCGCCCTAGCGTGTTTACTTTGCGGCTCACTAAAGCTAAGTGAGTTCGCACCTATCGCCATATAGCGCTGTGGCATCCCGTTAGCGGCTCTGGGATTAACAGAGTTCGCACTTACTGCCACAACGCGCTACGGCGTTTATTTTTAGCGACTCTGCGGGATAACATAGTTCGCTACTTTCGCCATCTTATTAGCAGCGGGCTTCGCCTGCACGGTGGACCCCGGGCTGCGAACGCACCTCTCTATTATATCTATTAGGTGCGTTCCGCAGACCCTAACATAATATAAGCGCCAGGGTCTGGCTAGTAAAATGGCGGATGACCAGCGTCTAAGGCAGTACATCCAGCAGCTGGAGGGTAGGTTGGCGGCTCTTGAGCGCACAACCTCAGCTGTGGATGTTACCGCAGTCGCTGTTCAGGCTGCTAGCGTGGCTGCAGCCAGGTTGTCCTTTGCCATCCCTGCTCCGACTATTTCCCGCCTCCCACTTCCAGACAAGTTTACCGGTGACAGTAAACAATGTCGGGGTTTCGTCAGTCAGTGCTCCATACATCTAGAGCTTCTGGCTGCACGTTATCCCACGGAGAGGGCGAAAGTGGGTTTTATCATATCCCTTTTGTCGAGCAGGGCGTTGGAGTGGGCAACGCCGTTATGGGAGCGCGATGATCGTGTGGCGCAGAGTGCTCCTCTCTTCTTGGACACTCTTAAACAGGTCTTTTTAGGACCTCGTGTCACCCACGATACGGCTCTTCAACTGTTGACTATCACCCAGGGTTCATCCATGGTCAGCCAGTTTGCCGTCCAATTTCGGACTCTGGTCTCTGAGCTGGATTGGCCAGATAAAGTCCTTATACCCATGTACTGGAGGGGACTGGCAGACCATGTGAAGGAAGCCTTGTCTACCAGGGAGATTCCTGCCACACTGGAGGAGCTCATTACCATATCTACCCGCATCGACCTTCGTTTTAACGAGCGGAGGTTGGAGCGGGCCCAGTGTAGGCAGAGGTTCCGGCTGGCGCCCACCTTCGCCAGACCTCTGGAATCTTCCATTCAGGCGTCCGATTCCCCTGAGGCCATGGAGATTTCTCGAGTGAGATCTAAGTCTCGGACCACTCGAGTATCCGTGGTCTGTAGAGTGTGCCAGCAGACAGGACATTATGGCAACAAATGTCCACAGCGATCGGGGAAGCGATCGCGTCTAGTGGTCCTGGGAGGAGGTTCACTAGAGACAGCGGCATTTTCCTCCAAGTTGACACTTAAAGGGACAATCACTGTAGGCACTTCCACTATCGCCGCCGACCTTTGCGTGGACTCAGGAGCAGAGGGGAACTTCATGTCCTCTGACTTTGCTCGCCGTCATGCAATTCCTCTGGTGGCTCTTGACAAATCAGTGACTGTCCGGGTAGTGAATGGGTCGACATTGCCCTCACAAATTACACACCAGACTGTTCCACTTGCATTTTTGGTATCTCCTTCCCATCAGGAACTTATTTCCCTACTCGTCCTTCCCGAGGGATTAGACGAGATCCTACTAGGTATACCTTGGCTCCGTTTCCACTCCCCACATATAGAGTGGACTTCGGGTAGGATACTGGGTTGGAGTGATGCATGTAGAGGCAGATGTGTCAGGAGTTGCGTTCAGGTTACCACTACTGAGTTACCCGCAGATCTTACTCCACTCCCCAAGTGCTACTGGTCATATGCAGATGTGTTCTCCAAGAAGGCTGCTGAGACTCTTCCACCTCATCGCCCCTATGACTGTCCTATCGACCTCTTGCCTGGCGCAGAACCCCATCGGGGAAGGGTCTATCCCCTCTCTCTTCCTGAGACAGAGGCCATGTCGCAATATATTCAGGAGAACCTGGCAAGAGGGTTTATTAGGAAGTCGGTGTCACCGGCTGGGGCGGGATTTTTCTTCGTACAGAAGAAAAATGGAGAATTGCGTCCGTGTATTGATTACCGGGGTCTTAACGCCATCACCGTTAAAAACAAGTACCCGTTGCCCTTGATTTCGGAGCTATTTGATAGGCTTCGGGGAGCAAGGGTATTCACTAAGTTAGATCTGCGCGGTGCGTATAACCTGATTCGCATCCGTGAGGGGGACGAATGGAAGACGGCTTTCAATACCAGGGACGGGCATTACGAATATCTGGTGATGCCCTTTGGGCTCTGTAATGCTCCAGCCGTTTTCCAAGACTTTGTCAATGACATCTTCCGGGATATGCTCTCCACCTCGGTCGTAGTCTATCTGGATGATATACTCATCTTCTCTCCAGATATTAACTCCCACCGGAGAGATGTCTGCAGAGTCTTCGACCTCTTACGGGCTAATTCCCTTTATGCTAAGTTGGAGAAATGTATGTTTGAGCTGGAGTCTTTACCTTTCCTTGGTTATATCATCTCAACCCAGGGATTGGCTATGGATCCGGTCAAACTACAGGCTGTGATGGACTGGCAGGAACCTCACTCTCTTAAAGCGGTGCAGCGCTTTATGGGGTTCATTAATTACTATCGCCAGTTCATCCCGCATTTCTCTACCTTGGTAGCTCCCTTGGTAGCCCTCACCAAGAAGGGAGCAAATCCCAAATTGTGGTCGGAAGAGGTCTCCACGGCTTTCTCTTCTGTTAAGTCTCATTTTGCTAGCGCTCCTATCCTACATCGCCCCGATGTTGATAAGCCATTTTTATTGGAGGTGGATGCCTCATCCGTTGGTGCTGGAGCAGTCCTCTACCAAAAGGATGCTCAAGGTCGGAAGCATCCTTGCTTCTTCTTCTCTAAGACCTTCACATCAGCGGAGAGGAATTATTCCATCGGGGATAGGGAGTTGCTAGCCATGAAGTTGGCCTTCTCTGAGTGGAGACATCTGTTGGAGGGGGCCCGCTTTCCCTTCCAAGTTTTCACCGACCACAAGAATTTGGTGTATCTACAGACAGCCCAGCGGCTTAATTCTCGCCAGGCCAGATGGTCCTTGTTCTTCTCCCGGTTTAATTTCACCCTCCATTTCCTCTCGGGAGAGAAGAACATTCGTGCCGACGCTCTCTCTCGCTCTGTGGTGTCCTCTGAGGAGGAGGTGGAGGAGCCTCGGCTTATTGTCCCCACAGAGAGCCTGAGAACAGTGGCCCCGGTTTCACTAGAGTCTGTGCCCCCGGGCAAGACTTTTGTACCTACAATTTACGACCGGAGGTACTCTCTTGGGCACATTCGTCCAGGGTTGGTGGACACTTTGGGGCAAAGAGGACATCTGAATTGCTGGCGAGGACTTATTGGTGGCCGCATATGGTCCGTGATGTTGGGGACTATGTTCGGGCGTGTGTCTCCTGCGCCAAGAATAAGTCTCCACGACAACGGCCAGCTGGGTTACTTTACCCTTTGCCGGTGGCAGACAGGCCCTGGGAGATGGTTGGGATGGACTTTGTGGTGGGCTTACCCAAGTCTCGGGGTTGCACCATCATTTGGGTAATCACCGACCATTTCTCCAAAATGGTGCATCTGGTGCCGCTACCACGGTTACCTTCTGCACAGGCTCTGGCAGCGTTGTTCGTTAGGCATGTCTTCCGTCTACACGGCATGCCGGACAAAATTGGCAGTGACCGAGGTCCCCAGTTTGCGTCTCGGTTCTGGAGAGAGCTTTGTCGTCTACTCAGCATTGAGTTAAATCTCTCTTCAGCGTACCATCCTGAGACGAATGGGTTGGTAGAGAGGGCCAACCAGACCTTGGTCACCTATCTACGACATTTTGTCTCAGCCAGGCAGGATGACTGGGCATTCCTTGCTACCATGGGCTGAGTTTGCATTAAACAATGCTGTGGCTAATTCCACCGGACAGACCCCATTCCTCCTGAACTACGGTCAGCATCCACGGGTACCAGTGCCTATGCCCGTGTCTTCCGCCGATTCCAGGGTGGCAGACTGGGCTGTGGAGGCACGGGACATTTGGGACCGCACTCAGGATGCCATTCAGGCCTCCAAAGAGAGGATGAGGTCTTCGGCCGATGCCCATCGGCGCCCCGCTCCTACGTTTGCTCCGGGTGACCTAGTGTGGCTTTCTGCCCGAAACATCAGGCTACGGGTAGAGTCCACCAAGTTGGCACCTCGCTTTTTGGGCCCCTTTAAAGTTCTTGAGCAGGTGAACCCGGTAGTTTACCGCCTAGCCCTTCCGCCTCGCCTTGGTATCACTGACACCTTTCACGTGTCCCTCTTGAAACCCGTGGCCATTTCCCGGTTTTCCAGTCATCTGCCGGGACGTCGGGTTCATCTACCGACGATCATGAGGTGAACGCCATTGTTGGGTGCAAGGTGGTACGAGGCAAAAAATTTTATTTGGTGGATTGGAGGGGTTATGGGCCTGAGGATAGATCCTGGGAGCCTGCCGAGCATGTTCACGCTCCGCAGCACATCGCTGCCTTTGAGCGCAGCGAGGCCCAGGAAGGAGGAGGGGGGTAATGTTAGGGTTCGATTTCCCGCTGCTGCACAAGGGGAGTCTCGAACCCATCCCGCTGCGGTCTCCCATTCATCTCCGGCCGCAGTGGAGCCTGCTCAGCAGAGACGTCGGTCCAGGCGTCTTGCCCACTCCACTACTGGGCAGTGACTTGCTGCTGCCTTTCCTGGATCTGCTATTATAGCCAATGCTGGAGCAGACGTCTTTGGGACAAAGTACTGCATTTTCCCTTCTGAGCATGCCCAGAGTGAGATCTCTCATTGAGATCAGGGGTCACATGCTCAGGTACTGCAGCAGCTCCTATTGGCCCCCAGGAAGGCCCTGTTACTACTAGTCTTCTGGAACAGGTTTCTCATTGGTCCTTGTTCCTGGAAGGTCCTGTAGCTGTTGTTATAAAAGGGTAGCATGGCTGGGCCGCCATGCGCTAATATCAATCATTGTATGCTATGCGCCAGTGTGATCTCGGCCTTTTGGCTGCGATCGTGTGTCGCGGTCAGAGGGTGCGAGTTTTCCTGGAGTGATCCAGGGGCTTTGCTGGCAGCGTGCTGCTGATTTTCTACTGCAGTATCCGTACCGGCAGTCTGGACTGAGGATGTTCATTAAGAATACGATCCGTGTGGTGTGGAAGGTGGTGAGAAAAACAACCTGGTGTACGTCGTTCGTGACCTGTTGGAGGGAAAGGCTGGAGCCCATCGTCAGGATATCTACAGCGTCAATGAATTCCGGAGTCAAGGTACATATGATGTAACCTTTGTGAATGAGGGATACTGTTTGACCGTCTTTGAATGGCTCAGAAGTAATGAAGGTGATCCATGCCTGGAGGGAGTGCGGGTGGAGCCCCTGTTTGGGCTCATGGAAAAAGTGGTGACTGTGACTGTGTACAACCCCTATACAGAAGTAGCACTACTGGAGCAGTTCCTGGAGCGGTACTGTGAATACGTGAAGGGAGGGGAGAAGCAGAAAAATGTCTTGGGCATTTTCAACTGCAAGTATGTGTTTCGGGTGAAATTGAAGAAGGACCCAGGTTGTTTGGGAGGTTTCACCCACCCACCAGCGAACTTTTCAGTGGCGGGTCATAGGGGCTTCCTGTCATACCCAGGGCAGCCACTATACTGCAGGAGGTGCTTTCAGTTCGGGCACCTGCTAAACATGTGTAGCAAGGAGTTGGTTTGCCGTAATTGCAAGCAAGAGGGTCATGTGGCGGCTAGGTGTCCGATGCCTCGTGAATGTGACAGGTGTGGCAGTTCAGAGCACCTGTATAGAGACTGCCCGTTTGGTGTGCCGAGGAGGTCAACTAGAGAGGAGGAGGAAAGAAAGAGACGTGAGGAGGAGCGGAGGCGGGAGGAAGAAAGGAAGAGAGAGGAGGCGGTTAAGAGGCGGGAGGAGGAGAAGAAGCGGAGGGAAGGCGAAGTCGCCGCGCTGCAAAGCGTTGTGAGGGCGCCACCCACTCCTGCCGAGAGACGGAGGGAGAAGCGGCAGGAGGACAAGGAGGCTGAGAGAAGGAAGGAGAAGCAACAGGAGGAAAAGGAGGACAAGGAATTTTGGAAGGCCATAAGGCGAGAGGAGCGTTCATGGCCTAAAAAAGAAGTTAAAAAAGAAGTCCCAGTTGCTGAATCATGGTCAGAATGCCTGATGGATTTCGATATATCTGTGGCAGAGGAGGAGGCTGAGGTTTTAGTTCATGAGTCTGATCCGAGAAATATTGGTGCCTTCTCCTCGGAAGAGGACTCAGGAGGGTTAAAGTGTCACAGGGAGGGTGGTGGGGAAAACAGAGACATTGAGGTGGTGGAAGAAGGAATGGCCCAGAGGAAGACTGGGCAGAAAAAGGCACGGGTGGAGGAGTATATGGAGGCCAGCGGCTCGGAAGGCTGCTCGGCACAAATGGTGGAGGAGGACACTGGCGGTACTGGTTAAGTACGTTTTACTTTTCCAGTAGCCAGGTAGGGTTTTTTTGTGTACATAGCTTTGCTCTTTAAGCAATGGCTATCTGTTTTTTTTGTGTGTTTTATGTAATGTGTGTCAAGTTATATCTGTAGGTTGTTTTTGTATTTTTTTTCCTTTTTTGGCTTTTTTGGACAAGTGTTTTTTTTAAGCCTTTTGGTTTGTTTAGTATGGGTGTTAGAATTATATCTCAAAATGTGAGGGTTTTTAAAAATAAGTTGCGGCGTGCGGCCATTTTTGAGTTTTTTGCAGCGCAAAATGCGGAAATTTTTTGTTTACAGGAGTGTGGGATTGTGGATGGTGTGAAGGGGAGTGAATGGCCTCATGGTGCGTCTGTGTGGTCAGGGAGTGCATGTAATAGAAATGACGGTGTTGGTTTTTTGGTGAAGGGGCGTAATGTGAGTTTGTGTGACTATATAGTGATTGAGGTTGGGAGATGCGTGTTAGCAAATTTTGAGTTTAGAAATATTTGTTTTAGTGTTATTAATGTGTATGCTCCTGTGAAAAAACAGGAGCGTAAAGTTTTATTTGAAAAAATTAAGTTTTTTATTCCAGGTAGAGTGCCTGTTGTGATTGTGGGTGATATGAATGTTGATGTGGGAAAGGTGAATGTGGATGTGTCAAGGAAAGAGTTAATGGACATGGTGAGTGATTTTGGTTTGAGGGATATGCAGAGGGAGTGTAAAGTAACTCCATTGTTAAATACATTTTTTTCTGAGAGTGGGAGGGTGGCGTCTAGACTGGACTATTGTTTTGTTTCAAAAAACCTGATTGCTGTTAGTTATGCACAGGAGAGTGTGCCGTTTTCAGATCATGTGTGTATGAAGTGTGAAGTGGATGTGCATACTGAGGAGGTAACTGGGAAAGGTATATGGAAGCTGAATGTGAGTTTACTGGATGGGGTGGAGGTGAGAGAGGAGTATGAGAGACATTATAAGGAGTGGTGTGAGAGCAGAAGTGAATTCAGTAATGTGTGTGAATGGTGGGATTGGGTTAAATGGAAAACCAAGGTTTTTTTAAAAAACATTGGTTACAGTGTGCAGCTGCTAAGAGAGAAAGGTTTGCTGGGTTGAATGCAAGATTGAGTGTGTTATATAAGCTAAGAGAGGGGGGATGGATGTGAGTGAAGATTTGTTGAGAGTGAAAAAAGAAGTGAACGAGTTTTTGAGAGAGAGAGGGAGGAGTATTGTGTATAGGGCTAAAATAGAGAACTTGGAAAAGAATGAGAAGTGTTCGCGGTTTTTTTTCAAGAAAGTTTTTGGAAAAAGACAGAGCATGAGTGTTTTGAATGGAGTGGATGGAAATGAAGTGAGTGGTGCGGACTTATGTGAGGAAGTGGCAAAGTTTTATGATGATTTGTATGCAGTGAAATGGAGGGATGAAGGTTTGGAGAGTGATGTGCTGAGTGTTTTGGAAAATAGATTGAATGGGACAGAAAGGGAGAGTTTGATGGGGGAGGTGACGAGTGAAGAAATATGGAAGGTGGTGTGTAGCATGGCGCTGAATAAAACGCCGGGGGATGATGGTCTCCCGGTGGAATTTTATCGTGTGATGTGGGATGTGATTGGGAAGGATTTTGTTGATATATGTAAGTATATGTGGGCGAATGCAGAGGTGGCGAATGGTATGCGTGCAGGAGTGGTTGTGCTGTTGCCAAAAAAAGGTGATTTGAAAAATCTAAAAAACTGGAGGCCGATCACGTTGCTTAATTGTGATTATAAAATCTATGCGAAGTTTCTGGCAAATAGGATGCGTGATGTGGTTGGGAGTGTGGTGGGTGAGGAGCAGTGTTGTTCGGTGCCTGGAAGGCGGTTACATGAGGGTGTGTGTATGCTGAGAGATTGTTTGTGGGACTGTTTGAACGTAAGAAGGGGGTGTATGTGTTGAGTTTGGATTTTGAGAAGGCGTATGATAGGTTGGCGCATGGTTTTCTGTTTAGAGTGTTGGTGAAGATGGGTTTTCCGGCTGAGTTTGTTGAGAGAGTGAGAAGTTTGTATAAAAATATTTATAGTTGTGTTTTGTTGAATGGGAATGTAGGGAGGAGAGTGAATGTGTTTTCCGGTGTACGGCAGGGGTGCCCATTGTCCCCTGTTGTGTTCATTTGCGCGATTGAGCCGTTGTTGTGTATGTTGAGGAAAGATAAGGTGATTCGGGGTGTGCAAGTGCCGGGGGCGGGGGGGAGGGAGTGGAAGGTGAATGGTTACATGGATGATGTGTGTGTTTTGTGTGATTCAGAGTGTTCGGTGCGTCGTGTGAAGTTGTTGGTATCCGTTTTTTGTGGAGCGTCTGCGTTTAAAGTGAATTGGGAGAAGACTGAATGTAAGATTTTTGGTGGGAGGACTCTGAGCAATGATATTGGGGTGAATGTGGTGAGTGGACCGATAAAGGTGCTGGGTGTGAAATTTTCAGAGAAGTTGGATGGAGAGGAAAGTTGGGTGGATGTGAGAGAGAGAGTGGAGCGCAAGTTAAATTTTTGGAAGATGAGAGATTTGACGTTTTTTGGTAAAATTTTAGTTATTAAGAGTGTGGTGTTACCAATTTTTTTGCATGTTGCGGTGGTTTTTCCACCAGGTTATATGTGTGTTAGAAGATTAAATAGGGTTTTGTTTGTATTTTTTTGGCGTTCAAGTATGGAGCGTGCAAGGAGAGAGGTTGTGATGAAGAGAATGGATAAGGGGGGGCTGGGATTCCCAAATTTGAATGTATTTTTTGGCGTGAATATTATGGTGTTTGTGTTGGGTGTGATTAGGATGGATGGGAAGTGTGCATGTATGTGCAGGTATTTGTTTGGAAGTTTTCTGTTCCGTTTGAAGTGGCGGGAAAGGGATCTAAGGTGCCCAGTGGCTTTTGAGGTGCCTGTGTGGTATGTGTGGGTTTACAAATTTTTGGTGAAGTATGAACTGTGTGATGTGGATGTGAGGTTGTTAGAGAAGAAGAAAGCGGTATATAGGATGATTGAGTGTAGAGAGATGGAATGTGGTATCTATATGGTGAGAGGAAGTGATGTGCAGAAGGTATGGAAGAAGGTACGTATGGATGGTATGACAAATAGACAGAGCGAGATTGTGTGGCAGTTATTGCATGAGATGTTACCGGTGAGAGACTTCCAGAGAAACCGGGGTTTAGTGAGGAGTGAGATGTGTCCGAGGAGGGGATGTGGTGGGAGAGAGAGTGTGGTGCATTTGTTTTGGAATTGTCAGTATGCTAGAAATGTGATTTCAGGTTTGGTCCCGTTGTGTAAGGAGTTGTGTGATGTGAATTTTTTGACGTTTGAGTTATTTATGTTTGGGTTGGGTATGTGTGGAGAAAAGGAGAGAGTGTTGTGGTTGATGCTTGCATGTATAAAAGAGGTGTTGTGGGATGTGAGGAACGTGTATGTGTTTAAGAGGAAGGAGATTGAGGTTAAAAATTGTTTAAAAATAGTTTTGGGAAAATTGTATTTTTGTTTTGTGTGTGATAAGAGAAAGAGGGGGGAGGAGGACGCAGAGGGAATTTGGAAAGTTAAAAAGTGGAAACATCTTGTTAATGTGTCTTAGTTTTGTGTTTTTTTGTGCTTGTAAATAAAGTTGGTTTTCCGATGATGATGGGAACAGCTGCTGCATTATGTAAGTGTACACGCTGTTTGGGAGTCGAGTTCCTTATAGTTTTGGTTATCTGACTGTGGAACTTCCCATCTGAGGGAAAAAAAAAAAAGTGTGGTCATGCGTGTGTGTGGTTAGGGACCCGGCTGAAATAAGCCACTAGAATACCGACTTAATCGGTGAGGAGTTTGGTGTGCTAGCTGGTCAGGGTCGGTGTCCTAGATGCCCTAGATTACCGGCATAACCGGTGAGGAGTTTGATTGCCGTAATCAGGGTCTGGCGTTCAGACGCCATAGATTGCGGGTGACTCCCGCGAGGACATTAGCGCATGATCACGTTATTATGCTCGCTAGCAATTAACCGTGTACCTGAGAGCTTGACAAGACACGGTACTTTTTCTCAGCGGCTCTGTGACGTAACAGGGTTCACTTTTGACGCTAGACAGCGCCCTAGCGTGTTTACTTTGCGGCTCACTAAAGCTAAGTGAGTTCGCACCTATCGCCATATAGCGCTGTGGCATCCCGTTAGCGGCTCTGGGATTAACAGAGTTCGCACTTACTGCCACAACGCGCTACGGCGTTTATTTTTAGCGACTCTGCGGGATAACATAGTTCGCTACTTTCGCCATCTTATTAGCAGCGGGCTTCGCCTGCACGGTGGACCCCGGGCTGCGAACGCACCTCTCTATTATATCTATTAGGTGCGTTCCGCAGACCCTAACACGGTGTACCCGGGGCACAGGGGAGGATCGCGCAGGCAGGGGGCTCCCTGCGCGCTCCCCTGAGACCCTCAGAGCAGCGCGATGTGTTGCGCTGTTCCGAGGGTCCGTCCTCCCTCCAGGTCCCCGGATCCAAGATGGCGCCGGGGTCCTGCAGGGAGGCGGCTTCCTCAGTGCCTGCTGAGAGCAGGCACTGAGAAGCCTGCAGCACTGCCAGAGCGATCGCTGGTGTGACAGAGTGCTGTGCACACTGTCACACCAGCGATCTGCTAAAATACAGTGATGTCCCACCCTGGGACAAAGTAAAAAAGTTAAAAAAATAAAAATAAAAAGTGGTAAAAAAAAATCATAAAAAAAAAAAAAATATTCCCCAATAAATTCATTTTTTCCTGTAAATAAAACAAAACAATAAAAGTACACATATTTGGTATCGCCGCGTCCGTAACGACCCCCCCTATAAAACTGTCCCACTAGTTAACCCCTTTAGTGAACCCCTTAAAAAAAAAAAAGAAAACGAAGCAAAAAATCAATGCTTTATCATCATACTGCTGAACAAAAAGTGGAATAACACGCGATCAAAAAGACCAAGATAAATAACCATGGTACCGCTGAAAACGTCATCTTGTCCTGCAAAAAACGAGCCATCATACAGCATCATCAGTGAAAAAATAAAAAAGTTATAGCTCGCAGAATAAAGCAATGCAAAAATAATAATTTTTTATATAAAATTGTTTTCATTCTATAAAAGCGCCAAAACATAAAAAAAATGATATAAATGAGGTATCACCATAATCGTACTGACCCGAAGAATAAAACTGCTTTATCAATTTTACCACACGCGGAACGGTATAAACGCCTCCCCCAAAAGAAATTCATGAATTGCTGATTTTTGTTCATTCTAACCTCCCAAAAATCGAAATAAAAAGCGATCAAAATATGTCACGTGCTCAAAAATGGTACCAATAAAAACGTCACCTCGTCCCGCAAAAAATAAGACCTCACATGACTCTGTGGGCCAAAATATGCAAAAATTATAGCTCTCAAAATGTGGTGATGCAAAAAACTATTTTTTACAATAAAAAGCGTCTTTTAGCGTGACAGCTGCCAATCATAAAAACCCGCTATAAATATTAAATCAAACCCCCCTTTATCACCCCCTTAGTTAGGGAAAAATAATAAAATTAAAAAATTTTTATTTATTTCCATTTTCCCGTTAGGGTTAGGGTTGCGGCTAAAGTTAGGGTTGGCGCTAACGTTAGGATTAGGATTAGGGTTGGGATTACGGTTAGGGGTGTGTTAGGGTTAGGTTTGGGGTTAGGGTTGGGACTAGGGTTAGGGGTGTGTTGGGGTTAGGGTTGGAGTTAGAATTGGAGGGTTTCTGCTGTTTTAGGCACATCAGGGGCTCTCCAAATGTGACATGGCGTCTGATCTCAATTCCAGCCAATTCTGCGTTGAAAAAGTCAAACGGTGCTCCTTCACTTCTGAGCTCTGCCATGCGCCCAAACAGTAGTTTACTCCCGCATATGGGGTATCAGCGTACTCTGTACCACAAGAGTTATTGTGCAATTTGTCCTATTTCTTCTGTTACCCTTGGGAAAATAAAAAACTGGGGGCGACAAAATCATTTTTGTAAAAAAAAAATGATTTTTTTGTTTTTACGGCTGTATGTTATAAAACTTCTGTGAAGCACTTGGGGCTTCATAGCGCTCACCACACTTCTAGATAAGTTCCTTGTGGGGTCTATTTTCCAAAATGGGGTCACTTGTGGGGGTTTCCACTGTTTAGACGCATCAAGGGGCTCTCCAAATGCGACATGACTCCCCCAGACCATTCCATCAAAGTCTGCAATCCAAAACGTCACTACTTCCCTTCCGAGCCCCGACGTGCGCCCATACAGTAGTTTACTCCCACATATTGGGTATCAGCGTACTCAGGACAAATTGGACAACAACTTTTGGGGTCCAATTTCTCCAGTTACCCTTGTGAAAATATAATATTGGGGGCGAAAAAATCATTTTTGTAAAAAATAAAAGGATTTTTTATTTTTACGGCTGTACGTTATAAACTTCTGTGAAGCACTTCGGGGTTCAAAGTGCTCACCACACATGTAGATAAGTTCCTTGAGGGGTCTATTTTCCAAAATGGGGTCACTTGTGGGGGGTTTCCACTGTTTAGACGCATCAGGGGCTCTCCAAATGCGACATGACTCCCCCAGACCATTCCATCAAAGTCTGCAATCCAAAACGTCACTACTTCCCTTCCGAGCCCCGACGTGCGCCCATACAGTAGTTTACTCCAACATATTGGGTATCAACGTACTCAGGACAAATTGGACAACAACTTTTGGGGTCCAATTTCTCCAGTTACCCTTGTGAAAATAAAATATTGGGGGCGAAAAAATCATTTTTGTAAAAAAAAAAGGATTTTTTATTTTACGGCTGTACGTTATAAACTTATGTGAAGCACTTTGGGTTCAAAGTGCTCACCACACATCTAGATAAGTTCCTTGAGGGGTCTAGTTTCCAAAATGGTGTCATTTGTGGGGGTTTCCACTGTTTAGGCAGATCAGGAGCTCTCCAAACACGACATGGCATCCAGCCAATTCTGCGTTGAAAAAGTCAAACGGCGCTCCTTCCTTCCAAACTCTGCCATGCACCCAAACAGTGGTTTACTCCCACATATGGGGTAACAGCGCACTCATGACAATTTGCACAATAACTTTTGGAGTCTTGTTACCCTTGGGAAAATAAAAATTGGGGTGAAAAGATCAATTTTGTGGAAAAAATATGATTTTTTAATTTTACGGCTCTACGTTATAAACTTGTGTGAAGCACTTGGGGGTTCAAATTGCTCACCAAAGATCTAGATAAGTTCCTTAGGGGGTCTAGTTTCCCAAATGGGGTCACTAGTGGGGGGTTTCCACTGTTTAGGCACAGCAGTGGCTCTCCAAATGCAACATGGCGTCCAATCTCAATTCCAGCCAATTTTGGTTGGAAAAAGTCAAATGGTGCTCCTTCCATTCTGAGCTCTGCCATGTGCCCAAACAGTGGTTCCCCCCCACATATGGGGTATCAGCGTACTCAGGACAAATTGGACAACAAATTTTGTGGTCCAATTTCTCCTGTTACCCTTGGGAAAATAAAAAATTAATGACTAAGAGATAATTTTTGTAGGAAAAAAATAGGATTTTTTATTTTCATGCCCGGGCATTATAAACTTGTGTGAAGCACTTGGGGGTTCAAAATGCTCACCAAAGATCTAGATAAGTTCCTTAGGGGGTCTAGCTTCCAAAATGGGGTCACTTGTGGGGGGTTTCCACTGTTTAGGCACATCTGGGGCACTACAAACGGAACATGACACCCATCAATGTTTGCATTCCAAAACGTTACTGCTTCCTTTCCAAGCCCTGCCGTGCGCCCAAACAGTTTCCCCCCCCCACATATGGGGTATCAGCGTACTCAGGACAAATTGGACAACAACTTTTGGGGTCCAATTTCCTTGGGAAAAATCAAAAATTTGGGACTAAAAAATCATTTTTGTGGAAACATTTTTTTTTTTTCACACCCAGGCATTATAAACTTTTGTGAAACACTTTGGGGTTCAAAGTGCTCACAACAGATCTAGATAAGTTCCTTAGGGGGTCTAGTTTCCAAAATGGTGTCACTTGTGGGGGGTTTCCACTGTTTAGGCATATCAGGGGCTCTCCAAACACGACATGGCGTCCAATCTCAATTCCAGCCAATTTTAGTTTGAAAAAGTCAAACGGCGCTCCTTCCCTTACGAGCTCTGCCGTGTGCCCAAACAGTGGTTTTCCCCCACATATGGGGTATTGGCGTACTCAGGAGAAATTGCACAACAACTTTATCTGCCCATTTTCTCCTTTTACCCTTGTGAAAATAAAAAAAAGTTTGTAAAAGATCATTTTTGTGGCTAAAAAGTTAAATATTCATTTTTTCCTTCCACGTTGCTTCAGCTCCTGTGAAGCACCTGAAGGGTTAATAAACTTATTTAATGTGGTTTTGAGTACCTTGAGGGGTGAAGTTTTTAGAATGGTGTCAATTTTGGGTATTTTCTGCCATATAGACCCCTCAAAGTGACTTCAAATGTGAGGTGGTCCCTAAAAAAATGGCTTTGTAAATTTTGTTGTAAAAATGAGAAATCACTGGTCAACTTTTAACCCTTATAATTTTCTAACAAAAAAAATTTTGGTTTCAAAATTGTGCTGATGTAAAGTAGACATGTGGGAAATGTTATTTCTTAACTATTTTGTGTGACATATCTCTCTGTTTTAAGGGAAAAAAAATTCAAAGTTTGAAAATTGCAAAATTTTCAAAATTTTCGCCATTTTTGCGTTTTTTTCAAAAATAAACGCAAGTTATATCGAAGAAATTTTACCACTAACATGAAGTACAATATGTCACGAGAAAACAGTCTCAGAATCGCGAAGATCCGTTGAAGCGTTCCAGAGTTATAACCTCATAAAGAGACAGTGGTCAGAATTGTAAAAATTGGCCCGGTCATTAACGTGCAAACCACCCTTGGGGGTGAAGGGGTTAATGAGAAAAAAATGAATTTTCCAAATTTACCAAATGGCTGCAATAAAACAGGGAGTGAAAAATTTAAAGGGGACTGAATACTTTCCGTACCCACTGTGTATACATATATATATATATATATATATATATATATATGTATACACAGTGTCCCTGATAATGTATCACATGAGGAGATATGCATCACAGAAAGGTCTATTTTCTGTGATAAGGGCTTGGAAGTTTTGTTCCAGCATTTCATATTCAGAGGGGTTAATCCTCCATTTTCTGGGCCAAGCTTAGTGGGTGGTACAGTGCGGGAGGGAACCGCCCACCATGTCTCCTCACTGGGTGCCTGTATGTAATCAGGTGCGCTAGAGGAAAACAGGAGGCGTGCTTCTTAAAATAAAAAAGTCTGTGCGGGTTTATTTACTCCATAAACCCAGCAGTAACAGCAAATGGTAAATGGCCTTCAGAGCAGGCAAAACAACACAAAACTGTCCTTTGCCAGGCTCTCTGCTGACTCAGGCCTGGGCACACAGGCTGGGCAATGTCTAACACGCAGACTCGGTCTGGAGCCACACACACAAGAGGCCTTTTACCTCCCAATACACAGACAACTCTGTAGTGTCCAGACTGGACACATGGAAATCTGTCCACACTGTCAGACTCCCAAACACTCACTGCCATGTGCCAAACACACCTGATTACATACAGGCAACACCCAGTGAGGAGACATGCTGGGCAGTGAAAAACAAAGAGTGAAAAACACCAGCGGCTCTGATCGGCAGTAAGATCATTACCACAAGTCAGAGCACGGCGACTCCCATGCAGCAGCAGTGCCGGGTATTGATGTGCGAGTTTCTCACACTGCAGTTTCAAGTGTGACACCGTCCTTACAAACTCACGCAACAATCACAGATAACTCCTCCAAACGCCTTCTCATATAACTGTAAGGGGGATGACCAGGTCCGGTACTGTTGAGGCTGCATCCCCTGTTGCCTGGCGAAAGCAATAGCGAGCCGGACCTTCCTCCTGACCGAGGGAGGTGGGGGCA
Organism: Oophaga sylvatica; assembly: GCA_033576555.1. Classification (NCBI taxonomy): domain Eukaryota; kingdom Metazoa; phylum Chordata; class Amphibia; order Anura; family Dendrobatidae; genus Oophaga; species Oophaga sylvatica. The sequence continues at coordinate 41,965 of JARQOD010003093.1, read as the reverse complement.
GATAAGGAAAAAGCGCGCACAGCAGCAGAGTTGGGCGTCAATCCAGGGCAGCGCGCATTCAGGCAAGCGGCGCGCTCTGCCACTTCTCCCCACCAAGTACTGGCGCTTCGACAGGCCGCAGTGGGGGAGTCCCCGCCATCTGCAGAGGGACTGCTGCGCTCCGTCCTGGGAGCACTAGAATTGTGCAGGCCAGCGTTCGCCGTCTCCCACCACCAACAGCAGGGACCAAAGAGAGAGAGAGACGTGCAGTGTGTGCCCGGTGACAACCAGAGGGAAATCGCCGTACGCTCCGTGTCTGTGAGTACAGTGAACATGCCACATAAGAGTGACCTGGTACAGGACAGACACTGGCGCCCTGACTTTCCCAGTTTATATTTGCCAAGCCACGTTGAGCTCGTACAGGACTGTGGCCCGCACCCTTGTCAGCCACTGAAGCATATGGACTAGGGGCTCAGCGGAAGGGGAATAAGGGGCGTCTAACCGAATAATTTACCGAAGTATGTTGCGTCCCTGCCTCATACAAGATGCCAAAGAAGGGGAGAGAGAGCCAAGTGTTCCTGAAACACTTATTTCCAAGGTTCCCAATTGTGACTTTGCCAGTTTATATTTGTGTCAGGGACACCGCACTGCACTTGCTCACTGAGCCAGTGCGTGTGTCCTGAGTGAACAAACTATGCCCAAAGATACCTGTATTGCAGAGCCGCAGCAGGGAAGACGTGTGTTTCTGTGGAACAGGACCTTCAGCATGTGACTGCTAGTGGGCGGAGCCAGCCACACGCCTCTCAGAGGCAGCAGTAGCAGACAGAGAATGCTTCAGACCAAAGGACCTGCAGGCACGTGACTGCTAGTGGGCGTGGCCTAAGCTCCAGAGAGCTATGAGGTGAAGGAAAACTCCTAGAAAGGTAACTACGGGAACACAGTTACCAAGGGGCATATACAGAACGGATAATCAGGACGTAACCAAGGGGTCATACACATAGAGGTCGACGAAGTACAAAAGGAGCAGGCAGAGCGGAGTCAGAACGTAGCCAAGGGTCATACACGTAGAGGGCAGCAGAGTACAAAAGGGACAGGCAAAACTCGAAACAGGGACACAGCCAAATCAGAACCAGACAGACAGAACGTAGCACAGGCACAAAGCACTGGCACAAGCACAACAGGTCACACACACTCGGCTAAGGGTCAGAGTATATGCAACAGAGGATGGCCCCACAATGAGGCTATAAAAAGCCTCCCAGAATCCAGAGTGAGGCCATCCCGGTTAACCCTAAAACCACCTAATCCCAGAAACTCAGCAGACCATGAAATTTGCCAAGCCACGTTGAGCTCGTACAGGACTGTGGCCTGCACCCTTGTCAGCCACTGCAGCATATGGACTAGGGGCTCAGCGGAAGGGGAATAAGGGGCGTCTAACCGAATAATTTACCGAAGTATGTTGCGTCCCTGCCTCATACAAGATGCCAAAGAAGGGGAGAGAGAACCAAGTGTTCCTGAAACACTTATTTCCAAGGTTCCCAATTGTGATGAGGAAGAATCACCTATCTCGTTCGCTGAGATGGATAGTTCGCCGCCCTCCAGTCCAAGGGAAGCATGTAGGCCTGAAACTCCAGAGATAGCTGCTCTATTGAACCCGGATGTACTACTGTCCTCTATGACCAACCTGATTCTACCACTCAACCTGAAGTTCTAAATACGCCTGAAAAGCAAATTCAAGAGGAGCCTCAAGGTTACTCAGTGTGACCATGCTGATGTTTTGCCCCTGCGGTATGGACAGAACAATTTCCTTTAGCAAAACGTAATGCAAGAGAGGCAGAAATGGATGCAAAAACTGTGGGCATCTGTCCCACCTCCGAAGGATATAAAGGAACACGTGGAATGGCGAGCTAAAAGAGTGGGGGAGTGTAAGGGGGACGACCGAACTGCGGGTACCTGCGTGCTGGGTCCGGAACTGTTGAGGCTGCATCCCCTGTTGACTGGGGGAAGCAATAGCGAGCCGAACCTTCCTCCTGACCTAGGGGGATGGGGGTTATATGGAAAAAGTGCGCACAGCAGCACAGTTGGGCGCCAATCCAGGGCAGCGTGCAGTCAGGCGAGCGGAACGCTCTGCCCTTTCTCTTCGGTGTTGCGACAGGCCACAATGGGAAAGTCCCACGCCATCTGCAGAGGGACTACTGCACTCAGGAGAGCAATGTGTTCAGCAGTCAGAGAGAGGTGTGCTCCATCCTGGGAGCACTAGCATTGTGCATGCCAGCGTCCACCGTCTCCTGTCGCCAACAGCGGGGACCAAAGAGAGAGAGACAATGCAGTGTGTGCTCAGTGACTACCAGAGAGAAAGGCGCCATAAGCTCCGTGTCCATGAGTACAGTGCATGTGCCACATAAAAGTGACCGGGTATGGGACAGACACTTGCGCCCTGACTTTTCCAGTTTATATTTGCCGAGCCACATTGGGCTTGTACAGGACTGTGGCCTGCACTCTTGTCAGCCACTGCAGCATATGGAGTATAGGCTCAGCGAAAGGTACCGGGGACCGACAGCTGCTGCTAGAAGACGGAGCATTGTTGTCTACAGTATCCCATTGGAAAAGACACTGCATCTGCTGTTGTTGGCGCTATTGACTTCACAGTCTGAGGAACTACTGACTTTCTAGCCAGAATTCAACAGAACTGCCGTTACTCTATCTGTTGTTCTTAACCCTGAATATCCTTTGCAAAATTGCACTGTTTTGTCCTCCCTTTAACTGTTTACCTCCCTGCGTGGCGTATTCCCCTGTTAAGTAAAACTGTTAACCCTTGCTCTGCCTCCTGTCTGTCACTGCATCCCGCAACCTGCCCTACATAACCACCAAAACACCTCTCCTCCCAGCCATGCAGCATAAGCTAGCTCTGACATGTGTTTCAATCAGGACCCAGATTATATAGGTGATAGAAGTGGCTAACCAAGCTCAGCTGAGAGCTCAGACTCCCTAAGCTCCCAACATGGCCAATTAACCCTTGTTCTGCCAAAAGAAATTAAGATTATTTAACCCCTTAATGACCGCCGATATGGCTTTTAACGGAGGTAGTTAAGGGTACTTAAACCACAGCGCCGTTAATTAACGGTGCTGTGGAAAAAGTGAATAGCGCCCCCCAGAGTGGAGGTAGCCGAGACTCCAGAGAACATGAACGGCTTGGAGTTAGCTTCACGTGGTCCCAGGCTACCAATTCAAGTGGCTGGTGATTATTGGCTGCAACGGGGCTCGCTGGCTGTTACGGTCCTTTCTTCACAAGTTACATGGTCCACACTCTTGGCACCAATCTTCAATAGCCTTCCTCATACCAATCCAGTAGAACCTCTCTCGAAGTAGGACCTCTAACTTCTTCCATCCGAAGTGTCCTGCTCCATTGTGGTACGCTTTTAGGACCATTGATGCATCTCGTCACGGGACCACCACTTGCCAGACCAGTTCGTGAGTTCGGGCATTGATACTCCTCCGACACAGCTTTCCTTCATAGATGAACAGTCAGCCCTTTTCTTTCCACAACTTTTGGGTCTCTTGTGGAGCATCTGAACCAGGACGCGAATCAGCTTGTGCCAGTAGCTCCTTTACCAGGCAGACTGCTAGTTCACTATCCTGTGTCTCTGCCCACTCATGGTGAGGCAATGGGTTTAAGGTAGCCTCTTTCATGATGTAGCGCTTGTTTTTCACCCCTTGAGCACGTTTAGTCGCAATTGGACGGTGGAAGGCTGGTAATTCAATTTCTTCAAGTGTGTCCAGATCTTCTCCCCCATCTGGTAAGTTGGGCATTCTGGACAGTGCATCAGCTTTGGCATTCTTATGTCCCGCTCGGTGTTGTGAATGTGCTAGAAATGAATTCTGAGCAGAAGCTCCCTCTGGTGGTTACAAACAGTACTGAACTATTCAATGAAGATTGTGAAGATTGGCGATCAGGTGTTACTGACTGGTCTTATATAAGGGAGGTTCCCTCCCATCAGGGTTGCCGGTGATCAATTGTTCTGGTCTCATCTTTGATTCCTGGTTCACTTTGAAGCTTGCTGTTTCGTGCCTGTATCTTCTGCTAACAGATAAGACATTTTCTTCTTTTAGTTTTTTGTGCTTGCTTTTTGCATTTTGTCCTGCACTTCTGTGGGGGTCTGCCGGGTCCCCTCCGGGGGCTTGTGCTCCTCTCAGTTTAGTTCAGCCACTGTTATTTGTTCATTTGCCTTTTCCAGTTTTTTCAGTGGCTGCTGTTTAGTTTTGTTACACCAGAGAACTAATTTAGGTGGTAGAGGTCGTGTGATCTCAGGTGTTTTTGTAATTAGTAGTGTTGGTACTTTTTAGGGTTTTTTGGGATTGCAGTAAGTGTCCTTCCTATACTTTTGCTATCTAGGAAGTTTGGGCCCCAATGTTTGCTCATACTATTTTCTGTCTGTGTCTGTATTTCCTCTTGTCTAACCGCCATTACATGTTTGGGGGCTTCCTATGTTCTTTGGGGATCTGCTCCGGGGCAGATAGTTTTCCTCTTTCTGTCTTTAGGTGTAGTTAGCTTCTCAGGCTGTGACGAGGCGTCTAGGACCAACGTAGGTACGCTCCACGGCTGCCTTTAGTTGTGGTGGTTAGTCAGGGTACTGCAATCCAATAGATTCCAACCTCTCCGGTGTATTGCCTTTTTTTGCCTGCTCTCCTCAGCTACCAAATCATAACAGTATCACCGGCCCAAAAACTGATATTTATATGGTACTCACAGAAGGGAAAAATAGTGTTAAAGAAAGAAGATTGTCAGAGTTGTCAGAGAATTTTTTTTTTTTTTCCCTCTATCTCTGGGTGCTGAGGAGGATTTTTTTTTTCTCTCAATGGAGTTTGCACAGTTGTCTGGCCGTGTGGATCAGCTTGCCACTGAAGTTCGGAGTATTGCTACCTATCTTGCAGGGTTGCCTGTTGGGGAACCTAGGATTCCCATGCCAGATTTGTTTTTAGGGGATCGAGCTAAATTTCTGAATTTCAAAAATAACTGTAAGTTGTTTTTTGCCTTAAAATCTAAGTCCTCAGGGAACGCAGCAAAGCAGGTTCAAATTGTCATCTCTCTCCTGCGCGGCGATCCTCAGGATTGGGCTTTTTCCCTGACACCTGGGGATCCTGTTTTGAGTAAGGTTGATGCATTTTTTCAGGCTCTGGGGTTATTGTACGATGAACCTAATGTCACTGATCAAGCTGAAAAAGCCTTGTTGGCATTAAATCAGGGGCTTGAGGACGCTGAGTTATACTGTCAGAGATTCCGAAGGTGGGCAGTCCTGACCAAATGGAATGACAATGCTTTGGCAGGACTTTTTCGGAAGGGTCTGTCAGAGAATGTAAAGGATGTTATGGTGGGATTCCCTGTCCCCTCTGGTCTCAATGATTCTATGTCATTAGCGATTCAAATTGACAGACGTTTGCGTGAGCGTAGAGGTATGCGTGGAATAGTGTTGCCTTGTGAACCAGCTTCTGAACCCATGCAGTGTGATAGAGTGGCTTCTGGGGCACAGCGTCATGAGTTTCGAAAACGCAATGGGTTATGTTTCTACTGTGGTGATGCCTCTCATGCTATTTCAGTCTGCCCTAAGCGGGGAAGACGTTTTGCACGCTCAGTTGTCTTGGGTAGTGTTCAGACTAAATTTTTGGTGACTGTTACCCTGATTTTCTCCCTGTCCACATTTTCTGCTCAGGATTTTGTTGATTCGGGAGCAGCTATTAACTTGATGGATTTTGATTTTGCTAAACGTTGTGGGTTTCCCTTGATACCCCTACGGAAGTCTATTCCCTACTGGGGATCGATTCTACCCCTTTGGCTGAGAACAAACCCCAGTTCTCTACTCTGGTGATAATGAGGGTTGAACCTGATCATCAGGAGAGTTGCAAATTTTTGGTGCTGTATAATCTGCATGACATTATTGTACTGGGTTTCCCTTGGTTACAGTCTCATAATCCTGTTTTGGATTGGAAATCTGTGTCTGTAACCAGTTGGGGCTGCCAATGTGTTAATGCCAACACTCCTGTTTTTTCTGCCTCCCCCCAGGCTCAGGATGTTCCTGACTTTTTGACTGATTTTTCTGATGTGTTTAGCGAAAGTAAATCTGCATCCTTGCCCCCCCATAGGAACTATGACTGCGCTATTGAATTAGTGCCTGGTAGTAAATTCCCTAAAGGTCGCCTTTTTAACTTGTCTGTACCTGAACATGACGCTATGCGTTCTTATATCAAGGAGTCATTGGAGAAGGGTCATATCAGACCATCCTCTTCACCCTTGGGTGCCGGTTTTTTCTTTGTGGCCAAAAAGGATGGTTCATTAAGGCCGTGTATTGATTATCGTCTCTTGAACAATATCACTGTGAAGATATCAATATCCGTTACCCTTGATTTCTGACCTGTTTTCCAGGGTGAAAAGTGCTACTTGGTTTACCAAGCTTGACCTCAGGGGGGCATATAACCTTATTCGCATTAAGCACGAGGATGAATGGAAGACGGCATTTAATACCCCAGAGGGGCATTTTGAGTACCTAGTGATGCCCTTTGGGCTCACTAATGCTCCTTCCGTCTTCCAGTCCTTCATGAATGACATTTTCAGGGATTTTGTGGATAAATTTCTGATTGTTTATTTGGATGATATCTTGATTTTTTCCAATGACTGGGACTCCCATGTGAAACATGTTCGGACTGTGTTCCAGATTTTGAGAGAGAATGCTCTGTATGTGAAGGGATCAAAGTGTCTTTTTGGCGTACAGAGGATCTCATTTCTGGGATTCATTTTGTCCCCATCTGTTATTGAAATGGACCCGGTCAAGGTTCAGGCCATCTGTGATTGGGTCCAACCTACTTCATTAAAGGCTCTTCAGAGATTCTTGGGTTTTGCCAATTTTTATCGTAAATTTATTGGTAATTTCTCTGTTATTGTTAAACCATTGACTGATTTGACCAAGAAGGGTTCTGATGTGGTGAATTGGCCTCCTGAGGCAGTTTCTGCGTTTCAGGAACTTAAGCAGAGATTCACTTCTGCTCCTGTTCTACGGCAGCCTGATGTTTCTCTGCCATTTCAGGTGGAGGTTGATGCCTCTGAAATTGGGGCAGGTGCCGTTTTGTCCCAAAGAGATCCAGAGACCTCTAAAAGTAACACTTGTGCCTTTTTCTCTCGAAAATTTTCTCCAACTGAACGTAATTATGACGTAGGTAATCGGGAGTTATTGGCCATGAAGTGGGCTTTTGAAGAGTGGAGACATTGGCTGGAGGGAGCCAAACATCAGGTGGTGGTCCTCATGGACCATAATAATCTGGTTTATCTGGAATCAGCCAAGCGACTTAATCCTAGACAGGCCAGGTGGGCCTTGTTTTTCACACGTTTTAATTTTGTGGTTTCCTTTCTTCCTGGCACTAAGAATGTTAAAGCGGATGCCCTCTCGAGGAGTTTCCTTGCTGACTCTCCTGAGTTATCTGATCCTGCTGTTATTTTGAAAGAGGGTGTAGTTCTTTCTGCCATCTCACCCAATTTGAGACTGGCTCTGGAAGGGTGTCAGGAGGATAAACCCGAACTCTGCCCTATTGGGAAATTGTTTGTCCCAGACCGGTGGAAAAAGAGTGTGATGTCTGAAATTCATTGTTCCGCGTTGGCCGGTCATCCCGGAATTTTTGGTACCAGAGACTTGGTTAGTTGCTCTCGCCCTAGTGGTTTGTTGAGGCCATTGCCTGTGCCCAAGAGACCATGGACCCATATCTCTTGGATTTCATTTCCGACCTCCCTGTTTCTCAGAGAATGACCATTATCCAGGTGATTTGTGATAGGTTTTCCAAAATGATACATCTTGTGTCATTACCTAAGTTGCCTTCCTCCTCCGAACTGGTGCCTTTGTTCCTTCAGCACGTGGTTCGGTTACACGGTATTCCTGAGAACATTGTGTCTGACAGAGGAGTCCAGTTTGTCTCCAGGTTTTGGAGGACTTTTTGTTCTAAACTTGGTGTTCAATTGTCTTTCTCCTCAGCTTTTCATCCTCAGACCAATGGACAAACTGAGAGAACAAACCAGACATTGGAGACTTATCTGAGATGCTTTGTGTCTGCTGATCAGGATGACTGGGTCTCTTTTTTGCCTTTGTCTGAGTTTGCCCTTAATAATAGGGCTAGCTATGCAACCTTGATGTCTCCATTTTTCTGCAATTTTGGGTTTCACCCTCGATTTTCTTCGGGACAGACGGAGGCTTCTGTCTGTCCAGGTGTTGACTCTGTTGTGGAGCGTATGCAGCAGATTTGGGACCAGGTAGTGGAGAGGTTGTCCCTCTCTCAGGAGAGGGCCCAGCGGTTTGCCAACCGGCATAGGACTGATGGTCCTCGGTTTAAAGTGGGGGACTTGGTCTGGTTGTCCTCAAGAAATATCCCTATGAGAGTTGCATCTCCTAAGTTTAAGCCTAGGTTCATTGGACCTTATAAGATCATGGAGATTCTTAATCCTGTTTCCTTTCGTTTACTTCTTCCAGGGACATTTAAGATCCATAACGTGTTCCACAAGTCCTTATTGAAGAGGTTTGTCGAGCCAGTGGTTCCTATGGCTGTGCCTCCTGACCCTGTTTTGGTTGAGGGCAATCTGGAGTATGTGGTTGAGAAAATATTGGATTTCGTTTTTCTAGACGAAAACTCCAGTATTTGGTTAAGTGGAGAGGTTATGGTCAGGAGGACAATTCTTGGGTGTTTGCTTCGGACATCCATGCTAGGAGACTCATCCGTGCGTATCACAGAGCTCATCCTGACTGACCTGGTTGCTCAAATAAGGGTTCGGTGACCCCTCCTCAAGGGGGGGGTACTGTTGTGAATGTGCTAGAAATGAATTCTGAGCAGAAGCTCCCTCTGGTGGTTACAAACAGTACTGAAATATTCAATGAAGATTGTGAAGATTGGCGATCAGTAGTGTTGAGCGATACGATACCGCAAGTATCGGGTATCGGCCGATATTAGCTCTATCGGCCTTTCGATACTTAGTTCCGATATTTTCGTCTTATCGGATACCGGAATCGGGATTGTCACTGTCACTGTCAGTGTCCGTCGGTCGGGTCTGTCAGGAGTCAGCGGCACTTACCTGGCAGAAGATCTCCGGCGGTCACGGGCTGGACTGCTTCATGGCCGCCATCATCTTTCCCCGGCGGTCACATGCAGTTTCTCGCGATAACTGCAGTGACTGCTGGGTAATCCCGGCCGTAAAGCAGTCAGTCCGATGACGTCACCGCCGGGGAAGCAGGTAATCAGCTGTGCTGCGTCGAGATGACAGGCTCTGCCTGTCATTGCGATGTAGCAGAGCTGGATCGCCGTGGGACAGTCGTTACTATGGACTGCGTCGGACAGGTGGTATACTGTTGTTTTTTTGTTTTTGTTTTTGTTTTTTTACAGGAGATCGATGGCGTCACAGGAATGAGAGTATAATAAAAGAAATGAAAACTGTGTTGTCTCTTTTATTTCATTAAAATACTTTTTTCTTGCAGTGTCTTTTTTTTTATACATTTAAAAACTCTGGGATTAATAATGGATCGGTGTCTTATTGACACCTCTCCATTATTAACCGGGCTTATTCTCACCGTGCAATCAACGGTGACATTAACCCCTTATTACCCCGCTTGCCACCGCTACAGGGCAGTGGGAAGAGCCGGGTAAAGTGCCACAATTGGCACATCTTTTGATGCGCCAAATGTGGGGCTGCTGTAGCCTGGTATTATCAGGCTGTTGAGGGCCAAAATCCATGGGCCTTGACAGTCTTTTAATACCAGGCCGCAGCAGTCTGCATTTTACTTGGCTGGTTAACACAAATAGGGGGACCCCTACGCCTTTTTTTTTCGAGGGGATCCCCTATTTTTGTTAACCAACCAAGCTAAGCAAACTGCTGTGGCCTGGTATTATCAGGCTGGCAAGGTCCATGTATGTTGGCTCCTTAACAGCCTTAAATACCATTCCTCAGCAGCAGGGGCGTACATATAAATCATGGGGCCCCATAGCAAAAGTCTGAATGTTCCCCACCCCCCCAAAAAAAAAAACCCAGAGGCATTGTAAATGTAAAGTGCCAGCACAGTGAGGGAAGTTGAGTCGCACAGAGACAGGGGTTTTGGGGGTACTTGGCACCGATCACGTCGACTTCTATGGGGATGTCACGAGTAGCACAGCTCGGTCCGTGACCTGGGCGATCACTGGAATGTGGGATATTTCCAGGGGATGATAGAATGTTCGTGTAGTTTGTCGTGACGCCACCTGTAGTACCTGGTCAGGGTGTCCAGCGCTGCTGTGCAGGTCCTCTGGAAGGGATGGTGTAGTGCAGGTAGGTGAAAAGTCTTCTACAGGTAACACGCTATCCTTCCAGGGCAGATAGATGTGAGATAGAGCAATGGTGCAAAGTGATGTAGCAGAGTGGACTATGCGACGTAGTAAGAAAGCAGGAAACACTTCAAGTTAAACGTTGCATAATAAAATTTTTAATAATAACATTACAAAAGTGCAAATGGCTTATATTATGTGACATGTTTTGTTACTGTTGATACCCTTGATATGTGTTATACATGTGTGTTAATAAATACATATTCAACAAAAGTGCAAATAGCATTAGTGCCGAAGTTCGTGGAGACTTCTTAGGACTACAACCCCACCGGGGTAACTTCACAGTGTCCTTTACTTGTGCTTGTGGAGGACCCGCTCCAAACCTCCAACTGTGGTCTTGGGTGGGCTGCAAGACTTTCCTTGAGCAGACCTCACTTTCGGCCACACCAAACGGGTTTTTAGTTTCTGAGGTAGTTGAAAATAGTGCACAGTAAAGTTTTTTGTAAAACCAAAATGGAGCACCGAAGTGCCAACTATTTACAGAAAAATTTGTGAGCCACTACAGTTCATGGCTTCAAAGTTGAACATTTTCATTACAGTGAAACACCATTACCCAACCTGGGTATATTAAGGCAACAATAAACTTGTTCTTCTGAACATTCACCCGTCCGGGTACATCAAACAATTACCCAACATGGGTATATTAAGGCAAAAATAAACTTGTTCTTCTGAACATTCACCCGTCCGGGTACATCAAACCATTACCCAACATGGGTATATTAAGGCAACAATAAACTTCTTTTTATGAACATTCACCCGTCCGGGTACATCAATAATTTAACTATTTACATACAGAGACCCTGTCCGGGTTATTTAGACTTCTTTGGCTGGCCTCTTCCAGGTACCACCTGGTACTGTTGTGGAGCTTGCCAAACATCCGTGACAGGAGGGTCCACCCAGACCTGATGACGTCGTGTGGCGTGTACAGTGACGTCGTGACCCGCTATCTGGGTCTGTGTGGCCACCTCTTTCGTCTCCCTCCGGGTCTGGAACCCTATGTCCCGGACTGTACGAACCCCAGGGGGCCTAACAGGCGCCGGGTACGGGCCAGCTATCATTATCATGTCCATAGCTGGGGCTGCTGAGGAGACCACTGAGGGAGGCTGGGGAGATTTACGGCGTGGGGTGGGCACTTGTGCAGAGGCCTGGTTGGGGGAGGCTGAAGGCTTGTAGGGTCTGTCAGTTTCCTGACACTCTGGGGAGTAGGGGTCGCACCTGGTAACATTTAGGGCGTACCATCCATTGTAACCCCAGTGTCGGGTGTAAGTCACCAAGTCTCCTGGCAACAGGTCTCTCCCCGGGTGTCCTTCTGGGAGTTGAGCCTCCACGTCCCGCCGGGTTACAAAAACTTCTAAATAAAGTCCAGGCTCCTGGATGAAGCCCCAACCACCTTTTAACTTAAAGTTCCGTACTGCACCCTTACGCCGCGGCTCCCTCACCGTACTTTTATCCTTTCTCATACGTGCCTTCTCTGCCAGGTCCTTCTCCAGGTGACGTTGCCGAAGCTTTTGGGATTCTCGCTGCTCCCTTTGTCGCTCTGCTTCCCGCTCCCGACGTCTCCACTCTTCCTCCTGACGCCGGTTGTAATTCTCCTCCACCTGCTGCTCCATGTCTCCACCATCAAATGCCAGCTTACGATGTCCGGTTTGCGGCAGCTCTCCTGGCGCCCCCCAGTCCTGGCGGCGCTCACCTGTGGCGGAAGCAGCCGGCTCTGGAACAGATGACGGTCGGGGCTCCGGTACAGGCAGGTAGTGCTCGGTGCCTGCGCGGCCTCCTCCATGAGGACGGGTGTCGCTTCTTCTGCCTCAGCGACGGGGGCAGACAGCGGGATCTGGGGTGCTGGTGCAGCGTTTTCTGCAGGAACGGGTGCCTCCACTGTGATACTGGCAACCGGTTCAGATTGCAAGGGCTGGGATGCCCGCACGGCCTTCTGTACTGGAACGGGTGCCTCACCTTCCAGTACAGACACTTCAGGGGGTAAGAGGGATTGGCGCCGCTCCAATTGTAGTTTTAGGGTCCGCCAGCTCGCTTCCATCCTGGCGACCTCCTCCCGGTGCCGGGCCAGGTCTCTCAGGGTATCCTCCGCTTCTTCCAGCGTAGGAGGGTTTCCAGGCCAGGTGCCAAACGGTGGCTCCGTGGCGATCGGGTCGCTTCCGTGGGGGGAGAGCTCTGACTCCTCCATCCCTTCCCACTTCTGTTCACGTCCATTCGCCATCTCAGCAAAGTCACATGTGTCATTAGCATCAGGAGAGGCGACATCTTTTGTAGGGAGGCGGGACCTTCGCGTTCGTTTACGCCCACTGAGGAGGATGAGGAGGCGGAACTCCAGAGCTGTGGGGCACGATCTTACATTGCAGTAACATTTAGAGTGTGCGGACATCGTTTTCGCGCCACGGAGTGAGTGTACGCCCACGAGAGCACGCCCTTATTCTTCACCTGTGCCTCGTGGCGCAGATATGACGGAAAAATGGCAAATACAGTCTATGATGATTTTTGCAATTCTCAAGCAAAAAACAGTTCAATTAAGGCACACAGGACACATATATATGTCACAATGACATGTATATATATATATATATATATATATGTGTTCTAAGTGTGTATATTTTGTGTTTACAAGGAAAGAAAGTGTTTTTTTAGTTGCGATATTTTGTTCCCATAGACTTACATGGGACTTCCGGTATCGGAATCGGATATCGACGATATTTAGTGATATCGGCGATACCATTCCGATACGATATTTCTAGATATCGAGCAGTATCGCTCAACACTAGCGATCAGGTGTTACTGACTGGTCTTATATAAGGGAGGTTCCCTCCCATCAGGGTTGCCGGTGATCAATTGTTCTGGTCTCATCTTTGATTCCTGTTCACTTTGTAGCTTGCTTTTTCGTGCCTGCATCTTCTACTAACAGATAAGACATTTTCTTCTTTTAGTTTTTTGTGCTTGCTTTTTGCATTTTGTCCTGCAATTCTGTGGGGGTCTGCCGGGTCCCCTCCGGGGGCTTGTGCTCCTCTCAGTTTAGTTCAGCCACTGTTATTTGTTCATTTGCCTTTTCCGTTTTTTCAGTGGCTGCTGTTTAGTTTTGTTACACCAGAGAACTAATTTAGGTGGTAGAGGTCGTGTGATCTCAGATGTTTTTGTAATTAGTAGTGTTGGTACTTTTTAGGGTTTTTTGGGATTGCAGTAAGTGTCCTTCCTATCCTTTTCTATCTAGGAAGTTTGGGCCCCAACGTTTGCTCATACTATTTTCTGTCTGTGTCTGTATTTCCTCTTGTCTAACCGCCATTACATGTTTGGGGGCTTCCTATGTTCTTTGGGGATCTGCTCTGGGGCAGATAGTTTTCCTCTTTCTGTCTTTAGGTGTAGTTAACTTCTCAGGCTGTGACGAGTCGTCTAGGACCAACGTAGGTACGCTCCACGGCTGCCTTTAGTTGTGGTGGTTAGTCAGGGTACTGCAATCCAATAGATTCCAGCCTCTCTGGTGTATTGCCTTTTTTTGCCTGCTCTCCTCAGCTACCAAATCATAACAGTTCGGTACTTGATGGTGAACTCGTAGTTGGACAGCCGGGCCATCCATCGCTACTCCAGCGCACCTAGCTTTGCGGTTTCCAAGTGAGTAAGCGGATTGTTGTCCGTGAAGATGGTAAACTTTGCCACAGCTAGGTACTGTTTGAAACGCTCGGTCACAGCCCAAACGATGGCGAGGAAACCTAACTTGAAGGAGCTGTAGTTGTCTGTTATAATTTGGTAGCTGAGGAGAGCAGGCAAAAAAGGCAATACACCAGAGAGGTTGGAATCTATTGGATTGCAGTACCCTGACTAACCACCACAACTAAAGGCTGCCGTGGAGCGTATCTACGCTGGTCCTAGACGCCTCGTCACAGCCTGAGAAGCTAACTACACCTAAAGATAGAAAGAGGAAAACTATCTGCCCCGGAGCAGATCCCCAAAGAACATAGGCAGCCCCCAAACATGTAATGGCGGTTAGACAAGAGGAAATACAGACACAGACAGAAAATAGTATGAGCAAACGTTGGGGCCCAATCTTCCTAGAAAGAAAAGGATAGGAAGGACACTTACTGCAATCCAAAAAACCCTAAAAAAATACCAACACACTAATTGCAAAAACACCTGAGATCACACACCTCTACCACCTAAATTAGTTCTCTGGTGTAACAAAACTAAGCAGCAGCCACTGAAAAAACTGGAAAGGCAAATGAACAAATAACAGTGGCTCAGATAAACTGAGAGGAGCACAAGCCCCCGGAGGGGACCTGGCTGACCTCCACGAAGTGCAGGACAAAATGCAAAAAGCAAGCACAAAAATAAAAGCAGAAAATATCTTATCTGTTAGCAGAAGATGCAGGCAAGACACAGCAAGCTTCCAAGTGAACCAGGAACCAAAGTTGAGACAAGAACAATTGATCACCGGCAACCCTGATGGGAGGGAACCTCCCTTATATAAGACCAGTCTGTAAACACCTGATTGCCAATCTTCACAATCTTCATTGAATAGTTCAGTACTGTTTGTAACCACCAGAGGGAGCTTCTGCTCAGAATTCATTTCTAACACATTCACAACAGTACCCCCCCCCCTTGAGGAGGGGTCACCGAACCCTCATTTGGGCAACCAGGTCGGTCAGGATGAGCTCTGTGATACGCACGGATCAGTCTCCTAGCATGGATGTCCGAAGCAAACACCCAAGAATTGTCCTCCTGACCATAACCTCTCCACTTAACCAAATACTGGAGTTTCCGTCTAGAAAAACGAGAATCCAATATTTTCTCAACCACATACTCCAGATTGCCCTCAACCAAAACAGGGTCAGGAGGCGCAGCCATAGGAACCACTGGCTCGACAAACCTCTTCAATAAGGACTTGTGGAACACGTTATGGATCTTAAATGTCCCTGGAAGAAGTAAACGAAAGGAAACAGGATTAAGAATCTCCATGATCTTATAAGGTCCAATGAACCTAGGCTTAAACTTAGGAGATGCAACTCTCATAGGGATATTTCTTGAGGACAACCAGACTAAGTCCCCCACTTCAAACCGAGGACCATCAGTCCTATGCCGGTTGGCAAACCGCTGGGCCCTCTCCTGAGAGAGGGACAACCTCTCCACTACCTGGTCCCAAATCTGCTGCATACGCTCCACAACAGAGTCAACACCCGGACAGACAGAAGCCTCAGTCTGTCCCGAAGAAAATCGAGGGTGAAACCCAAAATTGCAGAAAAATGGAGACATCAAAGTGGCAGAGCTAGCTCTATTATTAAGAGCAAACTCAGCCAAAGGCAAAAAAGAGACCCAGTCATCCTGATCAGCAGACACAAAGCATCTCAGATAAGTCTCCAATGTCTGGTTTGTTCTCTCAGTTTGTCCATTGTTCTGAGGATGAAAAGCCGAGGAGAAAGACAATTGAACACCAAGTTTAGAACAAAAAGTCCTCCAAAATCTGGAAACAAACTGGACTCCTCTGTCAGACACAATGTTCTCAGGAATGCCGTGTAACCGAACCACGTGCTGAAGGAACAAAGGCACCAATTCGGAGGAGGAAGGCAACTTAGGTAATGGCACAAGATGTATCATTTTGGAAAACCTATCACAAATCACCCAAATAACGGTCATTCTCTGAGAAACAGGGAGGTCGGAAATGAAATCCATAGAGATATGGGTCCATGGTCTCTTGGGCACAGGCAATGGCATCAACAAACCACTAGAGCGAGAGCAAGACTTGGAGCGAGAGCAAGTCCCGCAGGACTGCACAAATTCCCTGACGTCACGAGACAAAGTAGGCCACCAAAAGGACCGACTAACCAAGTCTCTGGTACCAAAAATTACGGGATGACCGGCCAACGCGGAACAATGAATCTCAGACATCACACTCTTTTTCCACCGGTCTGGGACAAACAATTTCCCAATAGGGCAGTGCTCGGTTTTATCCTCCTGACACCCTTCCAGAGCCAGTCTCAAATTGGGCGAGATGGTGGAAAGAACTACACCCTCTTTCAAAATAACAGCAGGATCAGATAACTCAGGAGAGTCCGCAAGGAAACTCCTCGAGAGGGCATCCGCTTTAACATTCTTAGTGCCAGGAAGAAAGGAAACCACAAAATTAAAACGTGTGAAAAACAAGGCCCACCTGGCCTGTCTAGGATTAAGTCACTTGGCTGATTCCAGATAAAGCAGATTCTTATGGTCCGTGAGGACCACTACCTGATATTTGGCTCCCTCCAGCCAATGTCTCCACTCTTCAAAAGCCCACTTTATGGCCAATAACTCCCGATTACCCACATCATAAATACGTTCAGTTGGAGAAAATTTTCGAGAGAAAAAGGCACAAGGGTTACTTTTAGAGGTCTCTGGATCTCTTTGGGACAAAAGGGCACCTGCCCCAATTTCAGAGGCATCAACTTCCACCTGAAATGGCAGAGAAACATCAGGCTGCCGTAGAACAGGAGCAGAAGTGAATCTCTGCTTAAGTTCCTGAAACGCAGAGACTGACTCAGGAGGCCAATTCACCACATCAGAACCCTTCTTGGTCAAATCAGTCAATGGTTTAACAATAACAGAGAAATTACCAATAAATTTACGATAAAAATTGGCAAAACCTAAGAATCTCTGAAGAGCCTTTAATGAAGTAGTTTGGACCCAATCACAGATGGCCTGAACCTTGACCGGGTCCATTTCAATAACAGATGGGGACAAAATGAATCCCAGAAATGAGATCCTCTGTACGCCAAAAAGACACTTTGATCCCTTCACATACATAGCATTCTCTCTCAAAATCTGGAACACAGTCCGAACATGTTTCACATGAGAGTCCCAGTCATTGGAAAAAATCAAGATATCATCCAAATAAACAATCAGAAATTTATCCACAAAATCCCTGAAAATGTCATTATGAAGGACTGGAAGACGGAAGGAGCATTAGTGAGCCCAAAGGGCATCACTAGGTACTCAAAATGCCCCTCTGGGTATTAAATGCCGTCTTCCATTCATCCCCATGCTTAATGCGAATAAGGTTATACGCCCCCCTGAGGTCAAGTTTGGTAAACCAAGTAGCACTTTTCACCCTGGAAAACAGGTCAGAAATCAAGGGTAACGGATATTGATATTTCACAGTGATATTGTTTAAGAGACGATAATCAATACACGGCCCTAATGAACCATCCTTTTTGGCCACAAAGAAAAAACCGGCACCCAAGGGTGAAGAGGATGGTCTGATATGACCCTTCTCCAATGACTCCTTGATATAAGACCGCATAGCGTCATGTTCAGGTACAGACAAGTTAAAAAGGCGACCTTTAGGGAATTTACTACCAGCACTAATTCAATAGCGCAGTCATAGCTCCTATGGAGGGGCAAGGATGCAGATTTACTTTCGCTAAACACATCAGAAAAATCAGTCAAAAAGTCAGGAACATCCTGAGCCTGGGGAGAGGCAGAAAAAACAGGAGTGTTGGCATTAACACATTGGCAGCCACAACTGGTTACAGACACAGATTTCCAATCCAAAACAGGATTATGAGACTGTAACCAAGGGAAACCTAGTACAATAATGTCATGCAGATTATACAGCACCAAAAATTTGCAACTCTCCTGATGATCAGGTTCAACCCTCATTATCAACTGAGTAGAGAACTGGGGTTTATTCTCAGCCAAAGGGGTAGAATCAATCCCCAGTAGGGGAATAGACTTCCGTAGGGGTATCAAGGGAAACCCACAACGTTTAGCAAAATCAAAATCCATCAGGTTAATAGCTGCTCCCGAATCAACAAAAGCCTGAGCAGAAAATGTGGACAGTGAGCAAATCAGGGTAGCAGTCAACAGAAATTTAGTCTGAACACTACCCAAGACAACTGAACGTGCAAAACGTCTTCCCCACTTAGGGCAGACTGAAATAGCATGAGAGGCATCACCACAGTAGAAACATAACCCATTGCGTTTTCGAAACTCATGACGCTGTGCCCCAGAAGCCACTCTATCACACTGCATGGGTTCAGAAGCTAGTTCACAAGGCAACACTATTCCACGTATACCTCTACGCTCACGCAAACGTCTGTCAATTTGAATCGCCAATGACATAGAATCATTGAGACCAGAGGGAGCAGGGAAACCCACCATAACATCTTTTACATTCTCTGACAGACCCTTCTGAAAAAGGGCTGCCAAAGCATCATCATTCCATTTGGTCAGGACTGCCCACCTTCGGAAACTCTGACAGTACAACTCAGCGTCCTCAAGCCCCTGATTTAATGCCAACAAGGCTTTTTCAGCTTGATCAGTGACATTAGGTTCATCGTACAATAACCCCAGAGCCAGAAAAAATGCATCAACATTACTCAAAACAAGGTCCCCAGGTGTCAGGGAAAAAGCCCAATCCTGAGGATCGCCGCGCAGGAGAGAGATGACAATTTGAACCTGCTTTGCTGCGTTCCCTGAGGACTTAGGTTTTAAGGCAAAAAACAACTTACAGTTATTTTTGAAATTCAGAAATTTAGCTCGATCCCCTAAAAACAAATCTGGCATGGGGATCCTAGGTTCCACAACCGGCAACCCTGCAAGATAGGTAGCAATACTCCGAACTTCAGTGGCAAGCTGATCCACACGGCCAGACAACTGTGCAAACTCCATTGAGAGAAAAAAAAATCCTCAGCACCCAGAGAAAAAGAGGGAAAGAAAAAAAAAATATCTCTGACAACTTTTTTTTTTTTTACACTATCTTTCCCTTCTGTGAGTACCATATAATTTTCAGTTTGGCCGGTGATACTGTTATGATTTGGTAGCTGAGGAGAGCAGGCAAAAAAGGCAATACACCAGAGAGGTTGGAATCTACTGGATTGCAGTACCCTGACTAACCACCACAACTAAAGGCAGCCGTGGAGCGTACCTACGTTGGTCCTAGACGCCTCGTCACAGCCTGAGAAGCTAACTACACCTAAAGATAGAAAGAGGAAAACTATCTGCCCCGGAGCAGATCCCCAAAGAACATAGGCAGCCCCCAAACATGTAATGGCGGTTAGACAAGAGGAAATACAGACACAGACAGAAAATAGTATGAGCAAACGTTGGGGCCCAATCTTCCTAGAAAGAAAAGGATAGGAAGGACACTTACTGCAATCCAAAAAACCCTAAAAAAATACCAACACACTAATTGCAAAAACACCTGAGATCACACGACCTCTACCACCTAAATTAGTTCTCTGGTGTAACAAAACTAAGCAGCAGCCACTGAAAAAACTGAAAAAGGCAAATGAACAAATAACAGTGGCTCAGATAAACTGAGAGGAGCACAAGCCCCCGGAGGGACCTGGCTGACCTCCACAGAAGTGCAGGACAAAATGCAAAAAGCAAGCACAAAAATAAAAGCAGAAAATATCTTATCTGTTAGCAGAAGATGCAGGCAAGACACAGCAAGCTTCCAAGTGAACCAGGAACCAAAGTTGAGACAAGAACAATTGATCACCGGCAACCCTGATGGGAGGGAACCTCCCTTATATAAGACCAGTCTGTAACACCTGATTGCCAATCTTCACAATCTTCATTGAATAGTTCAGTACTGTTTGTAACCACCAGAGGGAGCTTCTGCTCAGAATTCATTTCTAACACATTCACAACAGTTGTCAGGGTTCCGTTCAGTGGGACGAAGTTTCCTGCTGGCGTAGGAGATCACTCTTTCTTTGCCTTTCTGTATCTGCGACAGTACTGCTCCTAGTCCAATGTTGCTGGCATCAGTGTAGGGGATGAATGGTTGGTTATAGTCTGGATAGGCCAGAACCTCATCCGCCGTAAGGGCCATCTTCAACTGAGTGAAGGATCTTTCCAATTCTTCATTCCAATCAAACGTAGAACTTTTCTTTCTGGCCTTCTTGGGCTGGCCCACAAGGATATTTTGCAGAGGTGCAGCTATTTCAGTGAAGCCCTTGATGAACCTTCGGTAGTAGCCTACCAACCCGAGGAACTGGCGTATTTCATGGATGTTGTTGGGTCTCTGCCAGTCCTGGATAACGGTGACTTTGTCAGGGTCTGGCGCCACACCTTCTGCGCTCACTACGTGTCCTAGGTACTGCACCTTGGGTTTCAGGAGGTGGCATTTGGACGGCTTCACCTTTAGGCCAAATTTGGACAGGGCTTCGAACACCTTGGCCAGGTGCTCCAAATGTTCATCGTAGGTCTTGGAGAAGACAATGACGTGATCTAGGTACAACAGCACTATCTCGAAGTTCATGTGTCCAAGGCAACACTCCATCAACCTCTGGAACGTTCCTGGCGCGCTGCAAAGCCCGAACGGCATGTAGTTGAATTCTGAGAGGCCCATTGGTGTTGCAAAGGCGGTCTTCTCTTTGTCTGCCTCTGCCACGGGAACCTGCCAATACCCACTAGTGAGATCTAAGGTAGAGAAATAGTTAGCAGTTCTCAGTGCAGCTAGTGATTCCTCTATCCTAGGTAACGGATAGGCATCTTTGTGGGTAATGCTGTTAAGTTTCCTGTAATCAACACACATCCTCATTGTACCATCTTTCTTTCTAACAAGGACTAGTGGAGCTGCCCAGGGGCTACAACTGTCTCTGATCACCCCAGCCTCCTTCATCTCTCGTAGCATACTCTTGCTAGTGATTTAAAGGTACAGGCCGATACCTTTTTTTAATGGGCGGATGATTTCCAGTGGGGATATGATGTTGGACCCCTTTTGCCTACCCAAAATTTAAAGGGTGTTTGCTGAATACCCTTTATAACTCTTGATAAACCCCATTATTTTGGTGTGGAGGGGTAGAATCAGTGCCTACGTGCAGCTGCTGACACCAATCCTCCAGCTGTTTTGCAGAGCCATTGTCCTCTGCCTGTTCGGATGATATCAGGGGTTCTGCTGTCTGAATGGCGTTGTTACTGACAGTGAACAGCTTAGCAACGGTGGCATACCGAGGTAGTTTGGCCTCCTCTTCCCCACAATTTAAGATGCGTACAGGTACCCTCCCCTTGCTTACGTCAACTACCCCTCTGGCTGTCAGGATAGTGGGCCTACTATCAGAGTACACTGGTTCTACCAGGGCTTGGTAATCTCTTCCTCTGAGGCCTATGGCTGCCCAACACCAAATTAACATTTCACTTTTTGGGGGTATTGCAATTTGGGAATGCATCACTCACTCTGACACTGCCGACTTCTCCGCCAGATAGCTCTACCTGCTGTCTTTGCATTAGGGCCTTGATCTCCTTCTGCAGGACCCGTTGCTCACTGGAACCAGCAGTTTCAGCTACCTGTTGCAACAAAACAATAACCTCGGCGAGACAATTTTCTATCACATTAGTACATAAGGCCTTATTGGGTTACATTCTCGTTGATCAATGTCTACAATTATCATACCTTGGGCTTTTAATTCTACTCGCCCCAACTTAATGGTCACTTCCTTATACCCCTTCTGTGGCAAGGGCTGACCATTGCTGGCTACTACTGTCAGCTCATCAGCTGGACCGCGAGTAAAATCAGAGTCAGCCCAGTACCGTTTGTAAAGGATATAAGGCATAGTTGTCACCTGAGAGCCAGTGTCCAGCAAAGCGTTTATTGGGATGCCATCAATCATCACTGGGAGAACTGGTCGTCCTCCGACATACTTGACTCGCCAGTTCTGTGGGCCAGGTCATCTTACTCCTGGGGGTTGGCCCTCTGCCCAGGAGGTCGCTCGTTTAAATAACAGAATCTGGAGAGGTGCCCTGCTTTTCCGCAGCAGCGGCAAATGGGACGTCCGTCCTTGTCGTAGCGATCGTTGTCTCTCCCTCTGATTGGTGGGATCCTCTTTTTCCATCGCCATGGGATGTCATCTGGACTGGAGGCTAACTCTATCTTCTCCTTTTGGGGCACTTGCAAGGACTTCACGGTTTTGGTTAGTGCAGCCAAACTTTTGGTCAGCTCCTGAACCTGAAGACATAGTTCTGCAGACGGATCATTATCCAGGGTCTGTGCGTCAGTCTCAGCAAGAGCCTGAGGGAAGGATGCCGCCTCCTGGTGGTATGTAATGGCTGGGCGCCTAGGGGGCGCTGGACGGCTGACATTTGGTTCATGTAACACCTGGATAGCCCTGTCTTTATAGTCTGAAAAGCTCAGGTCAGGGTTTAGTTGAGCCATGATGCGCAGCTGTGAACTGTGGGTGCTGGACAGGAGTCCCTCAACAAACTGCTCCTTTAACAATCTTTCTCCATCCTGCATGCTGTCTGGGTCAATCTGTTTTATGGCCCACAGTGCTTCTGAAGATTAAGAGCATAGTCCCGTATACTGTCCTGCACCCTTTATTTACACCCAAAGAACCTCATTTTTATTACTGCTGAAGTGCGGGTGTCAAAGGTGCTCCTCAGTTTAGCCAGAATTTGCTTAACAGTCTCTTTATCAGTGCCCTGCCAGGACTTTACTTCTCTTTGCGCTGCACCAGTTAACTGTCCAATGACATGTTCACTTTTTGGTTTTCAGACAGGGGTGTTTACATCAAATAAACTGCACAGTCTCTCCCTGAAATCGTTCAGGGTATACGGCTCCCCTGAGTATTGTGGTAGCCAGGCTGCTCCAGGTATATATGGCATTGAGAGCAGCATTATAGGGACTGCTGCGGCGGTCACCAGATCTTGCTGCACTCTGGGGACTGTGGCTGCGCTAGCCGCTGGGTTCTGCAGTGCTATTGGACCTGCGGCTGCACCTGACTCTGCATCTGGCGGCGCTATGTGGGCTGCTGCTGCATCCGCCACTATATCTTCTCCTGCATGAGACATTCTCTTCCCTCCCTAGTTGATCTTAGCCAGGCTCTGCGTTTCCACTGACTTACCAGGCTCCGTCGGCTGGATGAGTGGTACCCGCCGTGATCCCAGGCCTCAGCTACCTGTGTTCTGCAAGCTGCCGTTTTCGCGCGCACCACCTCACTTTTCACGCGCTCTCCCTCTGGCTCCACCCACGACTGCACGCCTCTCTTCTTCTTGCTCTCCTTGTGGTGCAAATATGGCGGTAGTCTCTCACAATCTCCAACAAAGTTTCTAGCGCTTTTAGTAATTCTCCTTGCACAAAATACAGTTCAAAGTAGGCACACAGGACCTGGTGATACCGGGCTACAAAATCCTGTTCGTGACGCCAAAATGGATCGCCCGCCAGGGCAGTGGGATACTCGGTACCGGGCCGGTGTATTGAAGGGATATGTCACAGCGGCAGTGACCCGGTCCGTGGCCCTGGGCGTCCAATAAGAGGGGAATATTTACTGGGGATGTTAGAGTTTGTAGTAAGGTATTCGTGACGCCACCTGTGGTATCTGGTCAATGGTGACCAACACTGCGGTGCAGATCCTCTGAGATAGGTGGTGAGATGCAGCTGAGTTGGTACAGCCTCCCACAGGTGAGGCTATGAGATCCCAGGGCAGGTAGATGTAGTAAAAAGTGGTAATGGTGCTGGGAGATGTAGCTGGGTGTAGTAGGTGACGCAGAAAGAAACTGAGAAACAATCAGTGAGTTGCAGTTTCCAAAGCTTTACTCACGGTTTTGCAGGCAAAGTATCCAGGACATTGAATACAGGTCGTACTGGAGTAGGTCAACCTGAAGGCTGGATAGGTGGGATATGAGGTCTCCTTCCTAGCGCTGCTCTCGGAGGCACTGGCTGCTATAAGCTCCGTCCAAGTTCCTCTTTCTCTCTCTTATTTAAGTTGAACTTCACTCTCATAACAGGCAGCTGTAACCTGTTTCAGGAATCACTCTTTGGTGGCTCCGGCTCACGTACGTTGCTGCCTTGAAGAAGAGTCTTAATTGGGACAGAGAACCTGCCGTCCTCTGCCCTCCGGATTCTGCTGCTGGGACTTTATTTCACCCTCTCAGCCTCGGACTCCTGGGGTCCGGTTTCTGGCACTCAGACCTGGGGGTGAGCCCTGCTATGACTCCTGACCCCCAGCTTGTCTCTACACGTCTGTCTTCTCTCGTCCCTTTAGCTAGACTCCCTAACTCCTCCACCAGCCAGAATATTCCAGAGAAGCTCTCCTGAAAATCAGGCGTTAGAGCTCCTCCTTCTGGTCTGGTGTAAGGAAAGGTGTTGCATGCTGTGTTACCTGCTAAGGGATCCCTCTTTGCTTTCAGGCCTGACATCACCCTCCCCTGGAGGAAGGCAAGGTCACTGTGGCAACTAAACTCCTGGGGTGCCACAGCTCCACCCTCCCATCCTGTATACATGGCTCCGCTCCACCCTCCCATCCTGTATACATGGCTCTGCTCCCACCCTCCCATCCTGTATACATGGCTCCGCTCCACCCTCCCATCCTGTATACATGGCTCTGCTCTCCTGTCCCATCCTGTATACATGGCTCCACTCCCACCTTCCCATCCTTGTATGCATGGATCCCCTGTCCCATCCTTGTATGCATGGCTGGGCTCCGCTGGGCTCCCCCCGTCCTCCCCCATCATACTTACCCTCACACAGTCGCTGCACATCCCTGCATCTCTATCCTGGCGTGACAGCTTCTTCCTGTGTGGTGCGGTCACGTGGTACCGTTCATTAAGGTCATGAATATGGATGCCACACCTATGGGAGTGGAGTCTCATCCCTATTCATGACCTTAATGAGCGGTACTACGTGACCGCTCAGCACAGGATGAAGTTGCCGCGCCAGGACAGGGATGCAGGGACGGAAGGTGAGTATGTAGGTGGAGATGACCCGCGGCTACCGTCGCTGATCTCCCGACGATAGCGGTGGGAACCAATTCGCGGCCGGACTGTGCCTGTCGCTGCTTGGTCGTGTCCGGCCGGGCGCGACCAATCAGCGACGCAGGATTTCCATTACAGACAGACAGAATTAGACAATTATATAGTAGATGGCCCCATTGGCGCACACGTCAGAATCCTGTTTTACGGGGGGTACAGACATAAGCCTCTATGGGGCCCTCGAATGGGTGCAGAAACACAATGTGAAAGCACTCTTATATGTTCTGCAGCAAAGGCATCTACCACGATATAGTCACCATATCGCTGTAATGTCGTTGTTTGTCTTTGTATAGAGATACATTTTCAGTAATACCATAGTCATCTGCTGAGATTCATCTGAAGCCACAATTAGAGTGCGCCACCGTAGTTGTAATGAAGTTATGGGCCCACTTAGGTGTTTGCCCCCTTTTCCCGAACTGAACCCCTAGCTATGCCTCTGCCCCTCCTTCAGTTGGGTTCTCGCTTTGTCTACTTGACTGCAGTGATTATGTCTTGTTAACTGCACACTAGAGCAGCACTGGAATGGAGGGCGCTTAACAGGTAAAGAAAGCGATGTGAACAGAGTTTTCTACTAGAAATCATTTAAATATTTTATTTTATTTATTTATATTTTTAAGGGTGGGGTAGGGAGAGGTGGGGATAGAAGAGAGGTGGTTTTCGTAGAGTTTTTCTATTCCTAAAGCATTTTTTTGTAGCTTTTTCATTAAACAGGGACTAACATGAAGAGGTTTCCTTCATGATCTGCATCAAACAAGTAATATACACATTTTTTTCCCACAAAGCTTTTTTGAAAAAAACAACTCTTCAGTAGAAAAAAGGCAGCAAATGCTCAAATGAATGGCCATTTGGAATTACAATAGAAAGGGTTTTTCCAACTGTTTTTGAAGAGGTTTTTTTTGGAGGACTCTGGATAGGACATACGTTAAAAAAAAAAAAAAAAAAACACATGCTTCTCATTAAACAAAGTTGAACTTAGCTTAAGGGTTTGTATGTCCCACTTTTACAATTACCACATGTGAAGAAACCAGATTGTATCTTAAATTCCCAGACAACCATGCTTTTTTTGCAAACCAAGAATTTACTTTTTATCTGTATATTGGCTTGTAGATTTAAGTGTTTGTTTGGTGGGTCAAGAAGACAGTCTTGCAAGCTGATATTTTATTTAACATACTGTGTAAGGGCCCCGCCTGCGTCCCTGAGTTCTACGTCGCCAACTAGGTCGCCTCGTCGGGGTCAAACACAGCGATTCGCGCTGGCCAGCGGGACACCAACGATGAAAAAATGGTCCAGGACATTCGAGGACGATCAGCGATATCCAGCAGGGTGGCCGGTCGCCGCTGCGTGTCACATGTAGCGAGATCGCCGGCTAGGTCGCTGTTGCGTCACAAAATCGGTGACGCTTCAGCGATCTCACTAGCGATCTCGCTATGTGAGACAGGGGCTTAAGTCTGTAATAGTGACTTGTAAATAGTGTGTGTTTATCTTTGTCTATTGATGTGTACTGATAAGCTAATTGTGCATTGTATTATGAAACTAGTTTGTTGACTTCTAAAGTAAAAAAGGAAAAGAATGTGAGGGTGGTCTGAAGTACACTGGGTAATTCTAAAAATAGCTTACATACCTCGGGTATAAAAAGACTCAAGAGACAGAGAGAAGAGATCTGATCTCATCTCATCACCCAGAGCTACCAGTCGTACATTCTGCAAAACACTCAATGGATGAGAGGAATGCAGTCAATTCATCATGGCACCATCATGAGGGACATGGATCTATGATTCTAAGGGAAAGAACCTAGGGGTTTTTGGCTCGGTTGGATGGACACAGAGTTGATCCAGTGACCTTCTCTGAACCATAGATTCTGAACCATGTTTGGAGAAAGCCAGGTTTTGGGACCCGCTGGTCGCCTGGTTCCATGGAGATGGTCAGATAAGCCAGGTGGTGACTCTTGTCAACTGGCTTTGGACCTTGTATGGACAGTATGGACTGTCATCTCCCTACTCTTGTTGTTATCTCTTCTCTGTGTGTATATCACAGGTGGAATATCGACCCTGGGAGCTCTGATGTAACATCTACCATTATCCAGGCGAGTCAGCAGAAGTGTGAGACCCTGTAATGTGCACCATGTTGGGGGCAATTGCTGGGATTGTTCTGTTTTCCATTGGGCGTTGTGGTTCAATAACGTATTGCCACACTGTTTTACCCTAACCCTGTGTTGTCTGTGTAGTGTTATACACACGTTTAACAGGAGAGCGAGTGTTAGGCGGCACGATCCCTAGTCCATGCGGTTTCGGCTAGCAGACTTGGGTGCCCGCCGACCCCCCTGTTTCTCCAAACCACATATCAGTCCCGACACCAGTTTCTTTTCTGTCCAGGATCCAGTTGTATGAACACGTAGTTGAGCTGCGCTGCTGGATTAAATAAGTTCTTCAGAAATGACAGTGTGAATAAAAAGCCTTTTCCTCAACACATTTCAATACATACCATCATCTTTTACAAGTTAAAAAAACACTTTTTTACTTGAAAAATATGACAATACGGTGATGAAACGCCTTGTGAATAAAAATCCTTTTCCTCATCATCATTTCTTAATAATTGATTCACTCCAGCAGTGTAGCCCACCTACGTGTTTATCCAACTGCTATCCTCCTGCCATGTGGCAGCAGTAGCTGTTTCTTTTCATGCTTACATAGGAGTTTTGCCTATCACAACTCCATCAGGTGACCATAGCCAGCACTCTCCTACTTTCCCTCCATAGGGTATTGCCCTATAGTGTGTTCTGTTTCTCACTTCTAGATTTATAAATCAGCACAGACTCCCTTTGGTGTTGCCACTCCTTGCCCCTTGCGGGTGGTTAAATTTCACTTTCTGCCCCTCTCTGTGGGTAGAAATACTCTTTGAAATTGAGATATTCTCATGATGGTGGACTAGTCTGTCAACCAACAGCAGCAGTTTTATAATAATTCCCTGTGGGCTTCTCGAAAGCCCTGGCGTAATGCACCTCAACAGCGAGTGCTAGGCATTAGTGATGAGCGAGTATACTCGTTGCTTGGGTTTCCCCTAGCACACTCAGGTGGTCTACAAGTATTTGGAAGTGCTCGGAGATTTAGTTTCTGTTGCTGCAGCTGCAAGATTTGCAGCTATTTGACAGCCTGAATACATGTGGGAATTCCCAAACAAACAGGCAATCCCCCACATGTATTCAGGCTGTCAAGTAGCCGCAAATCTTGCAGCTGCGGCAACAGAAACTAAATCTCCGAGCACTTCCAAATACTCGGAGATCACCCGAGCATGCTCGAGGAGACCTGAGCAACGATGCTACTCACCCATCACTACTAGGCGCGTCACATAGCAAACAGCCTCTTCTGCAGGGCTGCATAGTTTCTAGCATAGCTCTTATTACTGCTCATCGTCACCTGTCCCTTGGCGGTGCACCCCTGTCATGTGTCCAAGCCTGAACAGAATAAAATTTGATTCTACTCGTAAACCTGACCATACTACCACTTACGAGTAAGGATGGTTTCCTATTGATGTTTCCATATAACTGTTTGCCACTAAATGTTTGCATGCAACACCAAATAAAACCATAGTAAAAAAAAAATACTGGACCACACGATGCAGTTTGTCCTTCCATGCAATGTTTATCTGACATGCATCACTTTTTTAGGCCAGTTTCACACGTCCTGATATTTCCGGTACCGGAAATTTTGGTACCGGAGATATCCGTGTCTGTATGTCCATGTGTCCGTGTGTATACTCCGTGTGTCATCCGTGTGTACGTGTACAATGTCCGTGTGTCATCCGTGTGGACACGTACAGGAGGCAATTTTTTTCAGCCTGAAATTAAAGAGTTGGGCCTCTAATTAAAGGGTTAGATGAGGGAAAGGTGCACTAATTGAGAAATTATCATCTTCAGGTGTAATAATAACACTCATCTGGCCCATTTCGACTTATGAGTATGGTTTCTTTGTGTTGTGTGTTTTTTTTTTTGTATTTGTTTAAAAAAAGGCCTTTTTTCCAACCATTGTATTTTTGAATTGACTTTAATGTCCTTACAAATAATAAACATGTGTATTTCTGATGAATATTATGTGAAATTTGTCAGAAAATAATCTATATATATTTTTCCCTCAATAAATTGTGTTTTCCGTGTGTTGTAACCATTTTTTGAAATAACCATTCGCCTATGTTGAAACACCTATGTTCTACCATTTTACAAGATTATTTTGTGTTGTGTAATTGATATTGTGCATTTCACCAGTTGCTGCAATGTAGCCTAAAACTATTTTGTAATGGTGAACCAAAGAAAGACAACAGGGACAACCTTTTTGTATTTGCCAAAATAATTTTTACTACTTCCCAGGCAAACAAATAGAAATTTTTCTTTTGTACACAACATACCATCAATAATGTGCATTCAGAACATTTGTACATGCCACAGATTTAGCCACAAAGGTAGAAAATATGATAAAATATTAAAGATTGAGAAAATCATCCTCAGTAGACACTGATTCTTGTGTGCTGTTTTCTGGGAT
Source organism: Oophaga sylvatica (assembly GCA_033576555.1). Classification (NCBI taxonomy): domain Eukaryota; kingdom Metazoa; phylum Chordata; class Amphibia; order Anura; family Dendrobatidae; genus Oophaga; species Oophaga sylvatica. The sequence goes on along the minus strand of JARQOD010003093.1, from coordinate 12,356 downwards.
TACACCTTCCGTGATGGCGGATTGTGTGGGCATTTCCGATTGTGTGATTTGTGGCTGCAGTGGTGGATTATTGACGGAGGTTCCAACATGCATTTGTCATTATCCTGAGGTAGTAGTGTGGTAGCTTTGGCTTTCTAAGGAGGGCCCATAAAAGGGTTGTTGTGGGTGTAGTGGTTGCTGTTGGTAGTTTGCACTGACGGGGTATTGTACAACCTGACCAACATATTGCATTTGCCTTTGTGGCCATGATATGTATCCTTGATATGTTTGGCCAGTTGTTTGTTGTGTTGTTTGCAGAGGGGTGGGATGCCCAAATCTACTTAGGGCGGGTGTAGTTTGCCTTGGTGGCAGAGTGTACTGGTGTGGCATTTGAAAGGTGTGTGGTACTTCACCCAGTGGCCTAGGTTGTAGCTGTTGGCTGAATGCAGGGGGTGGTTCATGGACATAATATGGTGTGGCCATATGTGGGTATGGTTGTCTTGTGGCTGGTAGTTCCGTCCCATAAGAGGTTTTAGGAACCTGTTGCTCCTGGTGTGTTGATGCTGTAGTTGTGAAAGGGGTCTGATTTTGGTCAGTACGCCACTGTTCTATGGTTGCAAGCACGTGGTTGGGCTCATTCTGGACCTGGCTTGCAGCCAGGAGGGTCAGCATAGCTGCCCGGACACGTTCTTGACGTTCTGTGGGTACTTTTGCCAGACAGGGAGACAGTGAGCGACAAAAACGATCAACATCTGTTTCTGGCGTCATTGAGTTTAAGATATGCAGGACTTTTGCATCAATTTCTTCTGGCAACATCCTGCTCTCCTCATGTCGCCTACTGCATTTTCCTCTCAGAGTAGGTGCTATGTACCGCGGTGGAATGGTTGTTGATGCTTGTGATGCCTGGGGTGCTGGGGCACTTGATGCCTGTGAAGGTTCTTCTGTACCTATTTGGCTGCTTTCATTAGCTCCCTCACTGGTTCTGTCACCAGCATCAGATGGCTGTTGTGGCTGTGTTGTTTGACTGGCCTGAGCTGTTTGGTCCATCTCAGATGCAGACGTACAAGGTGCAGAGGCTGCCGCTGTTGGTGATTCATCAGAATCGTCCAAGTTGTCATCAGTCCTATGTTCAAAAATGGACATTTTGTCACAAAAACATGTATTGAATATTCTCTTTCAAAGTGTAAACAATAAACAAATGTAAATAGCAATGGGGGATGTGAGGTCAGACCCTTCCTTTTTTTTTTTTTTTTTTGCGGATATCTTGGGATATTTATTTAAAAAATGTAATTGACATTTTAGTGGGTTGCTGTAGTATTCCTATTGAACGTTAATGTTAACCCAAACCCAAATATGCGTCTGACAAGGCATTTTACATGTGCATGTACACTGATGCTGCCTTCAGTATTTACAGTGCCAACTACATGAGTACCAACAAACAACATTGTTGTGGCCTTAGTTACCATAAACCTTGAGGTGGTTGAAGCAGTACACTTACTGGTGGAGTTCCATGACTGGGTGTAGGAATTCTAAATGGCGGAAATACACATATTGGCGCTTTCTACCGACACCAGAAGTCGAGGTAAGGGGATTAAATTCCCGCCGGTACTGGTCCCTTGCTGAGCGCCAACGTCGTTTCAATAAAGCCACTGTTGACAAAGTAAAAAAAAACAGTCCTGATATGGCAAACTAAAACTCTGACATATATGCAGTTACAATGATTACAAACATCATATGCCTTTAAGGCTCACGTGCTCAGTATGTTCACAAAACTACACAGCAACAAGGGCAAAACTATTCATCTCATTCTTGACAGTTAGATACCTCCTGCCATGCCTAAACTTGAAAAATGCACCATAAAGTACACACTGCTATGGTTATTAGCAGAGAAAGCTCATTTGAAAATGGATGTATGTATAGTAGTACAGTCATGGCCAAAAGTTTTGAGAATGACACAAATATTATATTTTCACATGATCTGCTGCCCTCTGGTTTTTATGTGTGTTTGACAGATGTTTTTATCACAGACAGAAATATAATTGCAAACATATGAGTAACAAAAGCTTATATTGACAGTTAGAATGAGTTAATGCAGCAAGTCAATATTTGCAGTGTTGACCCTTCTTCTTCAGGACCTCTGCAATTCTCCCTGGCATGCTCTCAATCAACTTCTGGACCAAATCCTGACTGATAGCAGTCCATTCTTGCACAATCAATGCTTTCATTTTGTCAGAATTTTTAGGTTTTTGTTTGTCCACCCGTCTCTTGATGATTGACCACAAGTTCTCAATGGGATTAAGATCTGGGAGTTTCCAGGCCATGGATCCAAAATCTCTATGTTTTGTTCCCTGAGCCATTTAGTTATCACCTTTGCTTTATGGCAAGGTGCTCCATCATGCTGGAAAAGGCATTGTTGATCGCCAAACTGCTCTTGAAGGGTTGGGAAAGTTGCTCTTGGAGGACATTCTGGTACCATTCTTTATTCATGGCTGTGTTTTTAGGCAAGACTGTGAGAGAGCCGATTCCCTTGGCTGAGAAGCAACCCCACACATGAATGGTTTCAGGATGCTTAACAGTTGGCATGAGACAAGACTGATGGTAGCGCTCACCTTGTCTTCTCCGAATGAGGCGTTTTCCTGATGTCCCAAACAATCGAAAAGGGGATTCATCAGAGAAAATAACTTTACCCCAGTCCTCAGCAGTCCACTGCCTGTACCTTTTGCAGAATATCAGTCTGTCCATGATGTTTTTTCTGGAGAGAAGTGGCTTCTTTGCTGCCCTCCTTGAGACCAGGCCTTGCTCCAAGAGTCTCCGCCTCACAGTGCGTGCAGATGCACTCACACCTGCCTGCTGCCATTCCTGAGCAAGCTCTGCACTGCTGATAGCCCGATCCCGCAGCTGAAACACTTTTATGAGACGGTCCTGGCGCTTGCTGGTCTTTCTTGGGCGCCCTGAAGCCTTTTTGGCAACAATGGAACCTCTCTCCTTGAAGTTCTCGATGATGCGATAGATTGTTGACTGAGGTGCAATCTTTCTAGCTGCGATACTCTTCCCTGTTAGGCCATTTTTGTGCATTGCAATGATGACTGCACGTGTTTCTTTAGAGATAACCATGGTTAACAGAATAGAAACAATGATGCCAAGCACCAGCCTCCTTTTAAAGTGTCCAGTGGTGTCATTCTTACTTAATCATGACAGATTGATCTCCAGCCATGTCCTCATCAACACCCACACCTGTGTTAATGGAGCAATCACTGAAAAGAGGTTAGCTGGTCCTTTTAAGGCAGGGCTGCAATGATGTTGAAATGTGTTTTGGGGATAAAGTTCATTTTCTAGCCAAATATTGACTTTGCAAGTAATTGCTGTTAAGCTGATCACTCTTTATAACATTCTGGAGTATATGCAAATTGCCATTAGAAAAAGTGAAGCAGTAGACTTTGTAAAAATTAATATTTGTGTCATTCTCAAAACTTTTGGCCATGACTGTAAGTATACACATCTTTTACAATGCCAGACACCTGTAAGGCCAGTATTGGTGGAAGACACTTGGTGGGGTTTTTGTATAAAACCAAGTAATGCTCAAACAAGTGAAGAGGGAAAACATGGGGGCTCCTATAAAAGTTGTGCATGAACAACAAGGGACACTATACTTTGTGGGCTGGAAGAAGCATGGTAGTCCAGACAAGGCAGTCATGTGTGAGAACATTGGGAAAGCAAAATGCTTAATATTTTTTTCTGTGTAGTTATAAATACGAAGGCAATATACATCCTGAACGTTGTGTTTGACAATTAACAAGCACATTTAGAAACCTAGTCACTATTATGCTGATAAGGGCTTACAAATTACATGCTATTTTGATGGGGTAATAACTGATTTATTAACACATCAGCACTGTTACCATTATTTAAAATATGAATGATGTAAGCACAGTTTGTTATTACATAGGAACATCCATGGGTGCACTCACCATACTTCGCTTGCTTGGATGGGGAATATGTTGACCAACCACTTTGTGAAAACAATGCTTGGGCTACTGCAAGCCATCCACGCTGTATAATCAGCCTGTCGTGGTATCCCTCCACACGAGTGTCCCATAGTTCTGGGTGTTCTTTCACAAGAGATATAGGGCGCTCAGTATCAACAGGAGGTGCCATTAAATCATCAAAATGCAGGAGAATAAGTCCACACATGTCCCTCCACTCACAAGCAGTTCACCTCAGCAAAGCAAAGGCCAGACAGACTGAACTTTTTGTTTTTGTCTCTAAATCAGGACACCTGTCTCTAATAATGATACAATGTTTTGAAAACGCACACGGATGCTCATCCGTGTGTCCGTGTGCTGTCCGTAATGCGGTACGTGCTGACAGAAAAAAATGGACATGTCTACGTGTTTGGCACACGGACACACGGTCCGTATGAAAACACGCACATGTGCATAGACACATAGATTATAATGTGTCTATGTGTGTACGTGTCTCCGGTACGTATAGAAACTGTCAAATACGTACTGGAAACACGGACGTGTGAAACCGGCCTTAGGCAAAGTAAACCATAACATGCATTTGCTAACTGACTGGTTGCACTGGTGATCAACTAGAACCATTGACTGGCGGTTACATGTCCCAGTCTTGAGACATCAACACTGTAGCAGAACATTGGGCAGCACTGGAAAACGAGAGGTGGGGAATTTCTTTGGTGAATATTGCTTATTTTATTAGTTTTAACCCATTCTGAGCCTTTGGGAAAACATTCAACCCTCTGGATAATCTCCCTAATCCAAACAAGTTACCAGCGAAAAATCAAGCTTATTTTCTTTTTTATTGAGAAAAATTTTACATACTGCAAAATCAGATACCATGTCTAACTATACAGCCACTCGCAGTATTTAGTGCTTCTCACTAAATTAGAATATCATCAAAAGTTAATTTATTTCAGTTCTTCAATGCAAAAAGTGAAACTCATATATGATATAGAATCATTACAAACAGAGTGATCTATTTCAAGTGTTTATTTCTGTTAATGTTGATGGATTATGGACTATTTCTGTCTCCCTGCTGGAAGATCGATCTTTATATCCTGGATGGAACAATATGAGGAGTGGAGCATCTGTATGACCCATACGTTGGAAAAAACTCCCAATGGAATAATTAATTGATTTATTATTTTTTTCTTTTTTTCTGTTCTGTTTTTTTTATAGAGTTTTTTTTTTTCATTTAATTTTTTTTTATGGTGATAGGTGTATTTACACTGTTTCTATATTTCATATGGAATAACATGATCAGTGGGTTATCAATGCGATTTATGCACTTTTAAAAAAAATTAGTTATTACTTTCTTCTTTTTTCTGTTTTTTATTATTTTCTTTTTCTCATTTTTTCTATATACGAATGGTGATTGGTATGCTTATATCATCATATTACGCCAATCTAATATTTAGTTACACTCTTTAGTATATTATGGTGGTGTTTATTTAACACCTATGCCTTTGTAGTTCTGAAATAAGATATTGTACAGGATGGATATTTGTTTATTTGCCACCATGGTATTTGTACAATTGGTATAGTATTTTAAGCAACTTGCTTTTCTGTCACTTACATTACAGGGGCTCCATAGTTGGTCGCTATGCGTCTTTAGTATTTTGTTGTCATCCACTGTGCCCACTGCGCGCACGCGCCTGTCGGTGAGTATGGGGAGGCATCTCGGGGCATGGCTTTCGGTCCGACGCTTCGGTCATGTGATTCAGCCCCTATCCATGTCATATGTGGGCGTGGTCTGACTCGCGGCCGGGGCGCCGTTCTTGTCGCGCGCCTGCGATGGTTTCTCCAGCAAAGCACCCCAACACCATCACACCACCTCCTGCATGCTTCACGGTGGGAACCAGGCATGTACAGTCATGGCCAAAAGTTTTGAGAATGACACAAATATTATATTTTCACATGATCTGCTGCCCTCTGGTTTTTATGTGTGTTTGACAGATGTTTTTATCACAGACAGAAATATAATTGCAAACATATGAGTAACAAAAGCTTATATTGACAGTTAGAATGAGTTAATGCAGCAAGTCAATATTTGCAGTGTTGACCCTTCTTCTTCAGGACCTCTGCAATTCTCCCTGGCATGCTCTCAATCAACTTCTGGACCAAATCCTGACTGATAGCAGTCCATTCTTGCACAATCAATGCTTTCATTTTGTCAGATTTTTAGGTTTTTGTTTGTCCACCCATCTCTTGATGATTGACCACAAGTTCTCAATGGGATTAAGATCTGGGGAGTTTCCAGGCCATGGGCCCAAAATCTCTATGTTTTGTTCCCTGAGCCATTTAGTTATCACCTTTGCTTTATGGCAAGGTGCTCCATCATGCTGGAAAAGGCATTGTTGATCGCCAACTGTCTTGGAGGGTTGGGAGAAGTTGCTCTTGGAGGACATTCTGGTACATTCTTATTCATGGCTGTGTTTTTAGGCAAGACTGTGAGAGAGCCGATTCCTTGGCTGAGAAGCAACCCACCATGAATGGTTTCAGGATGCTTAACAGTTGGCATGAGCAAGATGGTGGTATGCGCTCACTTGTCTTCTCCGAATGAGGCGTTTTCCTGATGTCCCAAACAATCGAAAAGGGGATTCATCAGAGAAAATAACTTTACCCAGTACCTCAGCAGTCCACTGCCTGTACCTTTTGCAGATATCAGTTGTCCATGATATTTTTTCTGGAGTGAAATGGCTTCTTTGCTGCCCTCCTTGAGACCAGGCCTTGCTCCAAGAGTCTCGCCTCACAGTCGTGCAGATGCACTCACACCTGCCTGCTGACCATTCCTGAGCAAGCTCTGCACTGCTGGTAGCCCGATCCCGCAGCTGAAACACTTTTAAGAGACGGTCCTGGCGCTTGCTGGTCTTTCTTGGGCGCCCTGAAGCCTTTTTGGCAACAATGGAACTCTCCCTTGAAGTTCTTGATCGCGATAGATTGTTGACTGAGGTGCAATCTTTCTAGCATGCGATACTCTTCCCTGTTAGGCCATTTTGTGCATTGCAATGATGACTGCATGTGTTTCTTTGAGATAACCATGGTTAACAGATAGAAACAATGATGCCAAGACCAGCCTCCTTTTAAAGTGTCCAGTGGTGTCATTCTTACTTAATCATGACAGATTGATCTCCAGCCATGTCCTCATCAACACCCACACTGTGTTAATGGAGCATCACTGAAAAGAGTTAGTGGTCCTTAAAGGCAGGGCTGCAATGATGTTGAAACTGTTTTGGGATAAAGTTCATTTCTAGCCAAATATTGACTTTGCAGTAATTGCTGTTAGCTGATCACTCTTTATAACATTCTGGAGTACAGTCATGGCCAAAGTTTTGAGAATGAACAAATATTAATTTTTACAAGTCTACTGCTTCACTTTTCTAATGGCATTTGCATATACTCCAGTAATGTTATAAAGAGTGATCAGCTTAACAGCAATTACTTGCAAAGTCAATATTTGCTAGAAATGAACTTTATCCCACCAAAACACATTTCAAATCATTGCAGCCCTGCCTTAAAAGGGAACAGCTAACCTCTTTTCAGTGATTGCTCCATTAACAGATGTGGTGGTGTTGATGAGGACATGGCTGGAGTTCAATCTGTCATGATTAAGTAAGAATGACACCACTGGACACTTTAAAAGGAGGTGGTGCTTGGCATCATTGTTTCTCTTCTGTAACCACTGGTTATCTCTAAAGAAACACGTGCAGTCATCATTGCAGTGCACAAAAATGACCTAACGGGAAGAGTATCGCAGCTAGAAAGATTGCACTCAGTCAACAATCTATCGCATCTCAAGAACTTCAAGAGAGAAGTTCCATTGTTGCCAAAAAGGCTTCAGGGGCCACAAGAAGACAAGCAAGCGCCAGGACGTCTCTTAAAAGTGTTTCAGCTGAGGGATCGGGCTACCAGCAGTGCAGAGCTTGCTCAGGAATGGCAGCAGGCAGGTGTGAGTGCATCTGTACGCACTGTGAGGCGGAGACTCTTGGAGCAAGACCTGGTCTCAAGGAGGGCAGCAAAGAAGCCACTTCTCTCCAGAAAAAACATCATAGACAGACTGATATTCTGCAAAAAGTACAGGCAGTGGACTGCTGAGGACTGGGGTAAAGTTATTTTCTCTGATGAATCCCCTTTTCGATTGTTTGGGACATCAGGAAAACGCCTCATTCGGAGAAGACAAGGTGAGCGCTACCACCAGTCTTGTCTCATGCCAACTGTTAAGCATCCTGAAACCATTCATGTGTGGGGTTGCTTCTCAGCCAAGGGAATCGGCTGTCTCACAGTCTTGCCTAAAAACACAGCCATGAATAAAGAATGGTACCAGAATGTCCTGCAAGAGCAACTTCTCCCAAACCTCCAAGAGCAGTTTGGCGATCAACAATGCCTTTTCCAGTATGATGGAGCACCTTGCCATAAAGCAAAGGTGATAACTAAATGACTCAGGGAACAAAACATAGAGATTTTGGGTCCATGGCCTGGAAACTCCCCAGATCTTAATCCCATTGAGAACTTGTGGTCAATCATCAAGAGATGGGTGGACAAACAAAAACCTAAAAATTCGGACAAAATTATATCATTGATTGTGCAAGAATGGACTGCTATCAGTCAGGATTTGGTCCAGAAGTTGATTGAGAGCATGCCAGGGAAAATTGCAGAGGTCCTGAAGAAGATGGGTCAACACTGCAAATATTGACTTGCTGCATTAACTCATTCTAACTGTCAATATAAGCTTTTGTTACTCATATGTTTGCAATTATTATATTTCTGTCTGTGATAAAAACATCTGTCAAACACACATAAAAACCAGAGGGCAGCAGATCATGTGAAAATATAATATTTGTGTCATTCTCAAAACTTTTGGCCATGACTGTATATGCAAATTGCCATTAGAAAAAGTGAAGCAGTAGACTTTGCAAAAATTAATATTTGTGTCATTCTCAAAACTTTTGGCCATGACTGTAGAGTCCATACGTTCACCTTTTCTGCGTGCAAAGCAGTAATCAAAGCAAAAAGTGGCTACTTTGAAGAACCCAGAATATAAGACATATTTTCAGTTGTTTCACACTTTTTTGTAAAGTGTAATGTATAATTCCACATGTGTTAATTCATAGTTTTGATGCCTTCAGTGTGATTCTACAATTTTCATAGTCGTGAAAATACAGAAAAATCATTGAATGAGAAGGTGTGTCCAAACTTTTGGTCTGTACTGTATGTTGTTAATTGTTTTTTGTTATTCATTCACTGATTGGTCTTTGTGATTATAAAACCCTGCTCTTGTTGGTGTGATGCCACCCCCAGAAGAAGGCAGATGCCGAAACGTGCGTTGGGCCTGGCACCATCACCCACAGGAGGTGATGCTTTACACTTTTTTTGTTAATTTACCCTGTAGATTGTTTTTGTGCTTTCTGATAGGATATAACATGACTGCATGGTGTCTCTGTTATTTGTGTTAGAAGGTTACTATTAGATATATTTATTATGTGCAGCCTCCTTACTGTCCCATTGTGGGTTGTGGTGCCATCTGTGGTTTCCCACTTTTTAAACCTTTTCTGTTTTTTATGTGACCTTTGTATGTGATTTTTCTATTCAATAAATATTATACATACTTTTTTCAATTTTCTGTTCTTGTGTACATTTTTTTGTTCGGATTAGATTTTTTTTTTTGCTGTTGAGCATGATGTCAAAATAATGAGTTAACTTTGAATATGGTGAAACAAAATGAGAATAGGTTTCCTTACATTTTAACCCCTTTTACAAAATTAAACCCTACTTTGGGGAAAATAAAGTATTTTTTTAGGTTCTTTAGACTAAACTTTTTTCATAAGTTACCTGGAATGAGGGATTTTTTGAGAGACAGGTTGTATTTTTAATTAGTTCTATTTTGAGATACATATAATTTACTGATTACATCTTTAACTTTTTTTGGAAGGATGCAAAATAATTGTAGCAATTCCTCCATTATCATCCCTTTTCTTTTTCTGAAATGTTTTTTCTAAGTTAAACGTCCTTAAACTTTAACCTACTTTGTGCGCCATATCGCCCCAGAAGACTTCAAGCAGTGATCGCTTTTATAATGCTTAGGAAAACAAATCTCCCATGGTGATTACTTCAACGCATGTATGTCAAGGTATGCCAAGGGATTAATGAAAAGGCTCTATAACTTACATCGAGACTACAAAAACATTTTCTCTTTACATGAGCTTTGTGTAGGGGAGCATATAAATTAATAGATGCTCTGTGCAGAAAGTAATCCTTTGAGAGTGTCAAGGACCATGTTTTAATATTGGTAAAGCCATTTTAACTAACAATTAGAGTTGAGCGAAACAGGTCGGTCAGATTCATAAGTCGCCGACTTTCGCCAAAGTCGAGTTTCATTGGCCGAAGCACGACCATAGCGTCAAGTCGGCCATGCGGTCGGCAAAACGAGCGCCAAAGTCGGTTTTCCCAGAATGCTTTCAGGCGCCTTTTTTCAGCCAATGAGCAAGGACGTACACTGGGGCAACGAGATGACAAGTGCAGCGTCCACCACCATCTTAGAGAAGGGCATTGCAGTGATTGGCTTGCTTTGGGGGGCCTCATAGTGTCTATAAAAGCCCTGACCGTCGACCTCCATTTTACTTCTGCCGATCTTAACAGTAGAGAGAGGTTGCTGACGCTGTTTATCAGTAGGGAGAGAGTTAGGGCTGGAAAGAGAAGTTCTTATGTGCTTGTGCTGATAGCAATTGTGTTGTACAGTTAGTGTGCAGTGACAGGGGAGGATTTTCTTGTGTGCAGCAGCGCTGGTTATTAGGCTGCCTGATAGCTGTATTGCTGTGTGTACACTGCTGTGCAGACTGCTTTTTACACAGCACTAATACTTTTATTCTTTTTTTCTGCACAGTTTTCGAGCGTTCATTTTTTCCCACACCGTATAGAGTTGTACGCTCCTCACACACTACAGTGTACCAGCTGGTATCACGGACAAATACATGCTAACTATCTGTGTGTGACTCCGGAAATAAATACGAAGATTGACATTTTCCCCTACACCGTATACAGCTGCCCGCTTCTGATACAGTACCGTATTTCTGCTGTGTTTATTACAGTCAAATCCATACTGAGTGAGCGTCTGTGTCTGAATCTGGAAATATATGCGAAGATTGAAATTTTCCCCTACACCGTAAACAGCTGCCCGCTTCTGATACAGTACCGTATATCTGCTCTATGTTTTATGGTCAAATCCATACTGAGTGAGCATCTGTGTGTGACTCCAGAAATATATACGGAGTTTGAAATTTTCTCCTATACCGTATACAGCTGTCCGCTTCTGATACAGTACCGTATATCTGCTCTTTGTATTATGGTGAAATCCATACTGAGGGAGCGTCTGTGTGTGACTCCGGAAATATATACGGAAATTTAAATTTTTCCCTACACCATATACAGCTGTACGCTCCTCATACAGTACCATATATCTGCTGGTATTTTTTGTACATTTTCCCAAACATGAGGAAGTTTGGTGGAAGAGGCCGCGGACGTTTGTGGGGGGGACAGCTGGTACTGATGGTGGTGGTGGTGCATCTGCTGGTAGTGCCAAAAGCACAATAGCACCTAAGGCTGGAGGTGTTGAGCATGCCTCATCGTCTGGCTCCAGAAGACCTGGAAGGGTCCCTTTTCTTGGAGTAGGTAAGCCGCTTTTAAAGCCGGAGCATCAGGAACAGGTTTTGGCTTACATTGCCGAAACAGCCTCCACCTCTATCGCCTCCTCTTCTGAAGTTTCAAAAAATGCAAGCATGGAGTCGTCAGTGCAGGCTCCTGGTCAGGAACAACACCTTTCATTGTGTCCTTCACCCCCACCAAAAGTGAAGGATGCGGCAGGCCACACTTCAGATTACTCCCTGGAGCTCTTTTCACATACCATGCCTAAGTTATCAAGTGAAATCCTGAATTCCCCAGTCCCAGATGAATATGACATGGAGTGCACTGATGCACAGCTACTGCTATATGATTCTGCTGGTACATTCAACCAGTGCACTGCATTGCCCTCGCAGTCTACTGAGCCAGATTTTGACCCTGATGAAACTCAGGTGCCCCTTCCCGCATACTATACCACCTTACACGGTGACACAGAGGAAGGTGCAGATGAAATTGAAGAGGAGGTGATGGATGAACCAGTTGTTGACCCGGATTGGCATCCATTGGGGAAGAGGGTGCCGCTGGCAATAGCTCAGAAGAGGAAGAGGATCCGCAGCAGGCATCGACATTGCAGCTGCGGTTATCTGGCAGGCCTGTAGCAGTCCAAAAAAGTGTTAGAAAAAGAAAAAGAATTGCAGGACAGCTTGGCCAGACGGTCAAATTAGCACAGCGTGCAAGCCCTGA